>JAGFNQ010004239.1:123466-196174 GCA_024364735.1 Boesenbergia rotunda
TGACCAGACCATGTCATTGCACTTTGTGTGTTCGTTTATTTTGCCCTTACTTGTGCTTGTTTATACTTGATGTTGTATATGATTGACATGCACTTACAGGAGACCCTTATGTCTGGTCTTGGCGACTCTGCGATATTGGTATGGTAGTTCTTATTGTTCTCTTGCAGCTCTTCTTATTACTGTCTGTGCACGTACGATTTCGGTAGTCTATTACACTGTTGCTATATTTGACTATCTTGTATATATATGAGGAGATATTCGCTTAGTTTTATTACTCATACCGTTAGCTCCTTGTTTTTATTTCAGGATGACTGAATGGAGCGTGCCCGACAGCCTGTCCCAGTTCGCGTACTTGTCGAGATGTCTTCGGGATTTATCGTCTAGTGTGTTGCTAGTATTTTCTATTGTTTTCTTCCGCTGTTGCTTTTGTTGGATTTAGTCATACTATACGGCAGTATAGTTGTACGTTTGTGAGACCTTTATGCTTTGTGTTTTGTCGTAAGTCGGACCGGTCCGCAGTCAGGTATGGTTTACCCTGTTTTATATTATATTCTGTCTTGATTTGAGGCCTGAGGCCATTTTAACTGCGTGGTTGTGTTTTATGCGATATGTGTATGTGTGAATTGTCCGCCGGACAGGGGAGGTGCTGTCCGATTTTCTATTGGATCAGCGGCTCCTGGGGTCTCGGGGCGTGACACCTTTTTCTGTGTTTATCTCTTGGAGTTTCGAATGACTCTTCTAGTACCATCACGCAATCCCAATCCATGCCAAACCACATCTTGGTCCGCATCCTCCAATAGTCGAAATCCTCGCGATCATAGGGAGGTGGAACATTGATGTCATCACCCAACTTTTCTTCAATCGTCATTTCCTCTAGCTTTTGCTCTCTCAGCGGTTAGTCTGTAGATGAGCGCACCAAGCTCTGATACCACTTGTTAGGATCTTACCGTTAAGCTAAAGGGGCGAGGTGAATAGCTTTCTTTCGATTTTTCTTCCTACAAATTGTTAGTGCGCAAGCAGAAACACAATGAAAAGGAAAATAAAACTAACAACTAATAGAACACATCGATGTATGTGGTTCGGAGATGAAACTCCTACTCCACAGCAGTTTGTAAGGTGGACGATCCCGATCCTTCGGTGGATAATTCCCCAGAGCACCTCCGGCTAGCTCTTATCCCTCCTTGTGGGTGGAGAAACCTCGCCACAAACCTTGGACAATCCCTGAGCAATATAGGCTACTAACCAGCTTTAACCAAGCAAGTTTCGCCGAGAAGAAACAGCCTTAAACGAGCTCCCTTAAATAGAGCTCGAGGCTGAAAATGACCGTTACCAGTCGACTGGTCTAGTACCAGTCGACTGGTATTTTCGAATTCGAAAGTCATAGCCTGACACTTCAAATTCTGGTCACTACCAGTCGATTGATCCTGGATCAGTCGACTGGTCCATCCCTAAGTCTAGGGTTACCCTTCCCGAGTACATTTCTCTCCGCACTCGAACCCTCACGACTTAGTTCCCGAGTACAATCCCCTCAGTACTTGAACCCTCACGGCCTGGTTGACTCTTTATCTAGCAGCCTCGATCTGTTACCTTCGCGCCCTCTTCGTCTTCGGCTCCCGTCCCTCAGATGCACACACAAGCCCTCGGCTTGCCTCCATGTAATCCTTCACACATGCCTCGAAGTCCGCGTCTCTCGGCTCATCGTTCCTGCTCCAACAGCCTCGATCTGTTGCCTTCAAGCCCTCTTCGACTTTGGCTCTCGTCCCTCATATGCGCACACAAGCCCTCGGCTTGCCTTCATGTCATCCTTCACGTACGCCTCGAAGTCTGCTTCACTTAGCTCATCATCCCTGCTTTGTCCATGGTCCCTCGGATGCGCACACAAGCCCACAGCTTGCCTCCATGCCACCCTTCACCGTACTTGAAGACATCCAACCAAGCCTATGTATATCCTGCAAACCTGCACACTCACATACGCATATTAGATCAACATGAAACCCTAACTTAATCATATTGATACACACATCAAAACTCATGATCCTCCCGATCATACTTGGGTCGATTGCCCCAACATTTAAGGACCTTGAGGTAAGTACCTTAGAAAATGTATTTTCTACCTTGGAATTACATGGAACTTGATGTGTAGGACTATGAAATGAAAATGAAAATATAAGTAAGAACTTAGCACTGAAAGTCCAAAAAGACGAATTAACGAATTAGATTCAGACATATCATTCGATGAAGACTAAAAAGCGTACATGGTAAGAAAATTTTTAACGTTTCTTAAGACTAACAATTTTAATAAATCACAAGCAATGAAGCTACTTTAAAGGAATAGAAAGGTTTGATACTATAACTGCCAAGAGGAAGGGCACTTCAAAGATAACTATCCGAAGCTAAAAAGTAAGGAGAAAGAAAAAGAATGATCAAGGCATAACAATCTAAAGAACCTTAAAGGGGCGTGGAGTGAGTCATCATCCTCGGAGTCCAAGATGGAGGAGTATGCGAGTCTTGCATTAATGGCAAGTCGTCAAGAAGAACACAATGAAAGCTCATCCGAAATGAGCATCGAGAGCATCGATGAAGGGGGAGCGTCAGATTACGAATCTGACACAGTAAGTGAGGTACGTAACCTTCCTCTTAATAACTTTTATGATGTTATTCAGATGTTAAATAGATCGCTATATAAATTTTGAACTAAATATAACAATTTGAAAAAGGATAATACTGAGTTAAAAGTGAACTTAACTAATGTATGTCCACTAGAGTGCTTTGACAAGGTTCAAACTGAAAATAGAAAATTGAAAGAGAAAATAGAAATATTATAAAAAATCTATATGCTCAAATATTTTTCGAAATTCAAATTATAAAAATTTTCATGGAGGAATAAATTGGTATATTAGACATCATAAGGGTCAAATTGTAAAAGTCTTAAGAAATTATATTCTACCCAAATATTTGATAAATCCTGTAAGTAAAAACTTATATTGGATTTGTCTTGAACTGTTAAGATATTTTTCCACGCATGCTAGAAATTAATTTATCTTTTTTTGTCATCTTAATTTTTTTTTTGAAAACACCTTTTGGAGTAAAATTATTTTAAAATTTTTCTATGACAGAAATCATTAATATCTACCTACAAGAAATTTTTTTACAATTACAAGTGTTTTATAAATTTGATTCAAAGTTGAATTTTTAATTTTCAAAATACTTCGAATAGTTTTGAAAATCCAAATTTTTGGAGGTTAACCATTAGATTATGACTCTTCTAAAAAAATTATCAAGATTTTTTTAGTCAAAATTCATTTTTTATATTTATTTTAAAATTTAATGCATCTGTTAAGAAATTATTATGTTCGAATCCTTCCGTCCTAGATCCTATCTATTAGAAACAGAAGATAGTGTTGAGGCAATCTATGGTCGGAGTGACCATGTGTTTTGATATTTGGGAAAAAGGTTTAAGTTAGGTTTTCCCTTATGTTCTAATATGTGTATGTTGAGTGTGCAGGTTGTGCAGGTTACATATATTGACTTAGCTGGACGGCTTCAGTACGGTGAAGGGTGGCATGGAGACAAGCTGGAGGTTTGTGTGCACCCGAGGGACCTTGGATAGCAGGGATGATGAGCCGAGGGGCAAGAACTTCGAGGCATGCGTGAAGGATAGCATGGAGACAAGCTGGAGGCTTGTGTGCATCCGAGGGACGGGAGCCAAAGATGAAGAGGGCGCGAAGGTAACAGTTTAGGCTGCTGGTGAAGAGTCAGCTAAAGTCACAAAGGGACAAGAGCCGAGGGAGGAGGACTCCAAGGCAAGCCGGAAAGTGGACTTCAAGGGCACCCGTGAAGGGTGGCATAGAGGTAAGCCAAGGGAAGGCTTGTGTGCGCATCCGAGGTACAATAGCTGGTGGAAGAGGACTTCAAGGGGCAAGCCAAGGGAGTGTACCTGAAGGCACGCGAGGAGGAGGGTCTTCGGAGTGAATAGGAGTGTGGTTGTAAGCTGGGCAGCCGACTGGGGATATAACAGCCGACTGCCAGCAAGCATAGAAACTCACAGAAGGTTTCTGATCCGAGACCAGTCGACTGCCCTGGGAGCAGTCGACTGGTAAGTAGCCAGAATTCGAACGTTGGGCTGTCAACGGTCGAATCTGAGTGGGGGCAATTGACTGCTCCCAGGGCAGTCGACTGCCCTGAGAGCAGTCAACTGCCCTGGGAGCAATCGACTGCCAGCGTAAGTTTCAGCCTTGAGTTCTATTTAAGAGAACTCGGTCTGGGCTGAGAGCTCTTGACAAAATGAGCTTGATTAGAGCTCATTAGTAGTCTAAGGTGCTCAGAGGTGTACTCAAGGTTGTGGCGAGGTTTCTCCACCCACAAAGAGCTACGTGAGCTAGCCGGAGGGCATCCGGGGTGTGATCCACCGAAGGATCGATGGATCGTCCACCTCACGGACTGTCGTGGAGTAGGAGTCTTCATCTCCGAACCACGTAAATAGGTATTGTTAGCATTGGTTAGTTTTATTTTAGTATATTGCGCTTGCGCACTAACCATTGTAGGAAGAACAAACCGAAGAGTGCTATTCACCCCCCCCCCCCCCTCTAGCAAGGCGTAACGATCTAACAAGTGGTATCAGAGCAAAGGACCGCTCTTATTGGACTAACCGCCAAAGGAGCAAGAAAGCTAGAGGGAAAATGATGGAAGATAAGATAGGGGATGACATTTACACTCCACCCCCCTACGACCATGAAGATTTCGGATATTGGAAGACAAGGATAGAAACATGGTTCAGAATAGAGTGGGACCTTAGGATTGCGCTTGAAGAGCCATTCGAAATTCCAAAGGATAAGCACGGGAAGAAGCTTAGGCCTAGATATTGGAATCAAGAGCAACAAAATCAATCAAAGGCAAATGAAAAGGTAATTACAATTTTACTTAATATTTTGCCTAACAATGTAATTAGTGGTGTAGGAAAATATCAAAATGCACATGAGCTATGGAACAAATTAGTAGCATTTCATGAAAGTCCTACACTAGCTCAAATAATAAAAGAACCCAAAGAAGTGAGTTCAATGGCCCGAGAAGACCAAGAAGAAAGAGGTGTTAACCTCATCAATTGAAGTGGTCCAATTAAGTGAAAAATCATCAACCTCCTCAAGAGAAGAAGAGGAAATATCAATCTCAAGAATTGAGGGGGAGGAGAGACCCACATTCATACAAGAACAAGAAGAAGCTCCAACCTCCACCAAAGCAAAGACTAAGGACCACATCATATGCTTTGGGTGCAATGAAAAGGGATACTACAAGGATAAGTGTCCAAATGGTAAGAAAAAGGAGGTAAATCCTAAACTCATTTCAATTCCATTTAAATCTAACATGAGTTGTAGGAATGGAGAAGCCCAAGAGAAGAAAAAGAAAATTAGATGCTTCACGTGTGGTGAGCTAGGACACTACCATACAAAGTGCCCAAAGAGTGGAGAGCTCAAGAAAATGGAGCACTTGAGAAGGTGGGAGAAGGAGGAAAAGAAGAAGAGAAGCTCACAACATAGGGGAGCTCTAAGGGTAAGGAAGGTAATTCCTAACCTTAAATTAAAATACAATTCAAATGTAAGTTCCTCCATGCATGCTAGAATTCATGAAAAATATTTGCTTGTGCATAATCATGGTTTTAAATATAATGATAGGAGTAAGGTTAACAAGGTAGATCAAAACCCTAGGAAAAGCATGCATCATGAAAAATCCAAGACCTTAGGACCTAAGGATCAAGGCATTAATCCCAAAAAGGGGAGACACATGCCTAGGAAGATGGGTAGGTCTAGGAATGTCCAAAGTGGACATATGGATTCTAAGGTTAAAAGCCTAGAAAGGGAAAATCAAGCCTTGAGGGCAAGACTTGATACATTGGAAAAGATCCTAGAAAGATTCAAGGTTGGATCTAAGGGTTTAGATATGGTGTTAGGTAGTTTAAAACCCAACTATGATAGATCGGGGTTGGGATACCGGTCTAATGTCTCCAATGCCAAGGGAAAGAAATATGCTGGGGTAGCATATGACTATGGCAAGAAGGAGAAGTCCAAAAATGGAAAGGGGGTGCCATTTAAAGGGAAAGAGAAAGACTTAACCAAAGGCAAGGTGTCTAAGGTTAAGAAGGTTAGATTTGTAGGCCAAGAATCACCGGGGGCACACCGGTGTGGTCTGGTGTGGATAGAGTCACCTAGGGGGTGGCTAGGGGTAAGAGCTCAAGGGGGAGCTCTAGGAGCCTTTGGGATCTATGGTAAATGGATCTCAAGAGGTGTTCTCCTAGAAAATTAGATGAAATATACCAAAGGGTTTGGAAGACTAGGGTAAGTCTTAATCCTAGGGAATTGGCACATACAAGGGAGTTTCATGAAGAAAAAAATGAAAATAAGATTATATTTAATAAAATTAGGATTTAATGGGTAAATACAATATAATTCAGTGCTAGAAATGTATCATGGTCAGAAATAAGAAGATACATCAAGGAGAGACCCAAATTAGGACTTTTGGATAGGCTTAAATAATACAATTTAGGAAGGGTTGAATTTTGTACTAATCTTGGGATCTGAAATAGATTTATTTGAAAACATATTTTTCCCAAGTAGATATAGGTTCCACAAATCTCTCCACAAAATTTCAGATTTTCTGGAGATTTGTGGAATTAATTAGGCATTTCTGAAATCTGCCTGAAAACTTAAAATTCAGATACCAATCGACTAGTATAGTACCAGTCGACTGGTCCGAGACTGGGAAAATTCTGTAAGTTTTGTCAGTCGACTGCCCATGGGGCAGTCGACTGATCCATAGGTTTAAGGAGAAAAGGCAGATTGGATAATAGGATATGACCTTAAAATTAAAATCCTTGTTTATACTCCTTGAATAAAGGTTTGCCTCATGATTTAATGGTGATTGTATGAAATGAGGCTATATAGATATCATGGAATTCAAGGAAGATTGATAAGTGCATAATTATCTAGGGTTAAGAGATAAGAAGAAGGAGATTTTATCATATTAAGAATGCGTAAGAAAAAGGGGAGAGTTGAGGATAATTCCATTATAATGGTAAGCTTTAGCAAACACATGGAATTATAGATAGAATTCAAAGTTGATACGAAATGATCATTTTTGAGAAAATTAGAGGATGTACCAAAAGTCAAGCACATTAGATATTCTTCATGAAATCATATTTTTCTAGGATAGGGTATATCCTAGCAAATGTGCTTGCAAATTTTTTAGATTTTTCATGTTTTCTAGGATTTTCTAGAGGGTTCTAGGGTAGAAAACTTGGGTTGTTAAGTTAGGATTAACTTGACAAAAGAATGTGTGATGTTAAGTTGGGGTATAACTTAACTTGGTGTTATGGTGTTAAGTTGGGTAGAACTTAACCTTGGTAAATTGAAAATTGAGAGAAGACATAGGTTAAGGGGGAGATTGCCTCTTGTTTGCCTTAATTTTCATAGGAAGTTTTGGAGTTTTGTGTCAAACTTGGGAATGGTGATAGATACATTTTGGAATGTATTTTTTCCAAGTAGGTATGGGTACCACGAATTTCTCTACAAAATTTGGGAATTTTTGGAGATTTGTGGAATTAGTTATGCATTTCTGAATTTGGAGTCAGAAATGTTGAAAAACTAATTTTCAGAGTATTGATAGATATCATTTTATTGATTATTTTAATTGCTAAAATCCATGTTTGACCTATGTTTTTATTGCCTAATTGTGAAATTGCCCTAGATTTTAGAACTTACTCTTATTTTGGACTTAATTGCAAATTTACACATATTTGGATTATTTGGCCACTAAATTCTTGATCTATTTTTGTAGGCATGAAAGGTTCATGGATCTAGGGCATATTGGGTCGAACTTGAGTCGGAAGTGACCCGGATCGAGTTATCAAGATTATGATTAAATCTGGGCCGTCTGATTCAAAAGCGGCTAGATCTGAGCCATCCGGGACCATCTGAAGCAATCCGAGCTAGGGTTAGGGTTGATCAAGCACTCTGATCATGATCTGAAGGTTTCATCCCAATCAGAGCTCAATCAACCGTTGGATCAAGCTCGGAGGGCTCTAGATCGTCCATTCAAAGATTAGGTTGATCTGGACCATCCGTTGCACATCTGGAGGATCCGAGCTACCACGAGGCAGTCCTGACCCCTGATCAACATCCTCAAAGTTTGGCTCAAATCAGAGCAAGATCAGCCGTTGGATTCATCCAAATCAATCAGGGTCGTCCATTGATAAGTATTTAATCAAACTTCACCCAGCCTTCCTTCCTCGTCGCGTCTTCGCCGCAGATACCTCCTTCATCGAGTTCTTCAGTTTTTTCAGTGGTTTTCTCCATTTCCGAGGCGCGACCCCTCAATTTCTCCATTTGATCATCATCTGAATCCTTGGAAGACAGTTTCGATCGAGATTTCAGCTCAATTTGTGCCAGAACAGGGGTGTTTGAGGGTTTCGGCATCTCTGCTACCCAATCGATTGTGTCTCGTCCACAAGCCATTTTCGATCATTTGAGCTGCTTGTAGGGGTTCTCAGGTGAGCTCAGATGTTCTTCAAATCATCAACGCAAGCCATCCATTGAGACAGAAGAGATTGGACTGGAATTTTCCCAGCTGAGGCAGTTTGAGCAGATTGGTCGATTGAAGCTGCGCTCCACTGATTTGCTGTGCTTAGGGGTTCGAGGCCAGCTCTTGCTTGACGACCAAGAAGATTTTGAGCTTAGGGAGGATTGAGGCTTAGTTATTTAGCTAATTTCAGTTGTTTGTAGCTGTAATTTCCATTACTGCTTTAGTTTCATTTCTGTCTTGGTTTCAGATTGGTTAACTTCGTTTACTGCATTGTTACAACTTAAATTAGGGTTCAATCTTTAAGTCAAGTAGCTAGGGAATGTGTTTAGTGGCTAATTGCTTTTTCTTTCAGTTTATTTCTTGTTTGTAGCTTGCGTATCAGTGGTAGTTGCGTATCAGCTCTGCTTTTCCAATTCCAGCTTAGTTTCTGCAATTTTTCAGTTTATTTCAAATTCAATTCGTTTCTGGTTTTAGTTCTTAAGATTTAAGTCGACATTTTGGTAGCTAATGAGTTTGATTTGAGTTTTATCAGCATTTAATTTCAACTCCGCATTTCTGCTCAGATTTCCCATTGCGTGTCAAGTTTGTCCTGCGTATCATCTTATTTTCAGTAGTTTCAGTTCAGCATTTCTGAGATTGTATCGGGTTCAGTATCAGCATCAATTTGGATCACATTTAGCACACCTTGTAGTGTATTTTGGTACTCGAATTCAGCATGCATTGTTAATTTCAGCACTTGATCAGTCACTGCATTTCTGCAATCACCTGCTGTCTTCCACTTCTGCATTTCCTGCACATGTAGCAAATCAGTTTCAATTTGTGTATCAGTTCATCTTGCATACCAATTTCAATTGCTGCTCATTCATTTGTTTCTGAAGCTTGCACTTTATTTGTTGCTTCACATCCATTTACTTTACATCAGTAACTTTGTTTGACTTGCATCTAACTCATGAAATGTGAAACTCTGTAATTATTTCTGTATTCAATTCGATTCTGAATTGTGCAGCTGTGAACACTCACTGATTTTGTATCAAGCAAAACTAAGTAGCTGGCTTTGCATTTGGATGTTCTGAATTCTGTTCTTTCCATGCGTATCAAGTATTAGTTTCTGAAATTGTGTATCAAGAGAGCATTGTTTGCTGGATTTTCCCTCTGCATTCCATTTCTGAATTCTGCAATTCCATCAGTAGTTGCAATTCTGCCTATGGTCCCTGAAATTCTGCATAAGATTTCTGTGTTCTTGCAATTTATGTCTGCACTTGAATTGTTTCGATTGATCAGTGATTGTTCTCAAATTCTTTCAGACATGCATGCTAAATTCTGAATTGTCTGTGATGGTTCTTGGCACTTAGCATCAGTTTATTTTGGCACATAAGAATTTCGGTTCATTGTATTTAGTTTGAGTTGAGATTGTTCAAAGGTTTGATTACTGAATTTTGTAGCTACCAATTGTTTTAAGTTTGATTGTCTCTGAAAATTCCAATCATTGTTCGTATTCATTTGCTTAGCATTTAGATGGCATTAATCTCAATTTTGTTTTAAAAATTTAGTTAAGTCCCTTTGATTGAATTATAACTTGCCGTTTCCTTCATTTTAACTGCTATTTTATTTCCAAGTGAAACAAAACCCAGATTTTAATCGAAATCCAAAATTCACAAACGACACATAAATACAAGTTAGAATCAAACTATCTCAACTAGTCCCGAGGAAAAATACGACCTATGGCCCCTTTACTACGTTTTCATATTTTGATTGCAAAAAGGGTTTCCAGCACATTTTTATAAATTCTAAATTCTGACGGATCCACACATTTCGTGACAACTTTAATTAGCTAAATCGGGTCCGTCAAGTATCAGTCGACTGCCCTGGGGTCAGGGCTGGATTAGGTATCCAACAGCTGATTTGTGTCCAAATGGTGTAAAACAAGTGTATGGGGGGCTAGTACACTGTGTTTAGGATCATTGAGGATTAAAAGATCCAATAATTGGGATATTGTTGGAGTCTTTTTGATGTTAGCCAAAGGGGGAGAAGTGTTGGGTTTAATTTGAGAAACCAAACACACCTTTGCAAGAAACCCTAGGTCTAGGGGGAGACTAGGCGAAGGGGGAGCATGGTTGCTCCACTCTTGGCATAAGGGGAACCTTGGAAAGGTTCTTAAAAAGCCTTTGTAAGTCCAATATAGGGGGAGATTTGGAGAAGCTTTAAAAAGCCCGTTTTGATGAAAATTCCAAACTTGGAGGGTTAGGTGTGGGGATGCCTTGGGATAGGATCCATGATTGTTTGTATTTGCATATGCATATGCATTGGCGGTGTAAGTCTAAGGTGGAGTCTTGGCAACGTAAGTCCAAATGATTGTTTAGCATTGTTATTACTATTTATTACTATTTGTTTTCCCTAACTTAAACGTATTGTCAAACATCAGAAAGGGGGAGATTGTTGAGGTAATTTATGGTCCGGAGTGACCATTGTTAGTAGGAGCCCTAGAGCTAATTATGTGATGATTGACTAGAGACATTTTTGTATCATATTCTATCATTAATAAAGGCATGTTTGGTTATTATACTTACTTTATATTTGTGCCAAATAACTAAGTATAATAATGTCCTTGGGTAGTAGGTTCTTATCAACATTATATCGATTGGTTGAATCGATAGTGAGATAATGAAGAGAACACTACTCTAAACCATTCCTAGTCAAGTATTAATATTCAAGGACAATATTAATGCATGGAGACTAGCATGTAGGTCAACTGTGTTGGAACCCGGATGGCTAGAGAGGGGGGGTGAATATAGCCAAACACTTGGACTTTAAGCTTTTCAAACTTCTGCACTCAATTTGTTAGTAGCATAGCGGAAGAAACAATGGAAACAGAGAAGTGCAGAAATGCAGAAAACAAAAACAACTAGAACGAACAAACAAGATCGCTAACAAGGAGGGTTTACAATGTTCGGGGATAACTTGCCCCTACTCCTTGGCGTGCCCTTAAGATGGGCGATCCCTTGATCGTCGGCAGATCAAGCCTCGGTTAACACCGGATAGAAAGCAACCTCCTTCTCGATGGAGTAATCTCTCCACAGCGTTTCAATCAATGATATAGGTTTAAGCACAATGAAACACAAAAAAGATCTTACTTAGCACTTAGCAAAGACAAGAACATAGCAAGCTTCTCCCGAGCTCCACCCAGCGACGATCTCACGCAAGAACCCTTTCTTCGTGTCTTCTCGCTGTTGGACTCTAAGCCTCTTATTCCTTCCTCCAAGTGCTCAAGCAAGGGATGATTGCTTCAGGATTGCAGTAGCTTGCTCAAGATGATAGAACTCAAGAACACGCAAGCAAAGTGTGGAGAAACACAGTCGCGCAGCAAGAACTCAAGCAGCCGAACTCTACACAGCCAACTCTACTCCGCTCCTTTTGTTCCTCCACTGAGTATCAGGTGACACCATCTCACTGCAGCCTCTAGCTGCTTACCTGCAACCACCAGCTACCACTGAGCTCCTATGGACTCCCTGAGCCTCCCTCAGACCAGCCCCAGACAGCAGCTCCAGCCAGCGCCAGCGCCCGTTGCAACCTGAGATAGAAAAACAGACAAACCTGCTCCAAGGAAAGGTCTCCATTGACTCTCCTTGAGTGTTTGAATCCTTCCCTGTCACCTGCAGCTTAATCAGAGTATTAGGGCAGCATATCAAGCAGCAAATCATATATTAGATGTTAAGCGCAGAGAATTGGATACGGTTAGACGCGATCAGAGCGTCTGACAGTGCAATTTGAATTAAAGTGATCGGTCACCGGACCGATCCAGGGCTTGTGGGTCGGTCACCAGACCGATCCACCGCTTAGCTGGGACTCCCAGCTCTCGCAGCAACACAAGCCTGATCGGTCACCAGACCGATCAGAGTGAAGCCTGATCGGTCACCAGACCGATCAGGTTAGCTCCCTGTCCGATCAAGCCAGAGCCTGATCGGTCCACGTCTGAGTGAACAGTAACTGTGGAAATCAAATCCTAAGTCATGGATCGGTCACCAGACCGTTCAGGAGCTGATCAGCGGGGGAACTCAACTCACTGAGTGCTTCCTGATCGGTCACCAGACCAATCAGAAGCAAGGCAGTGACGAAGTTGCCTGCTCCCTGATCGGTCATCGGACCGATCAGGAGCCAAGCAACAAAGCAACGGCCTCCTCCCTGATCGGTCACCAGACCGATCAGGAGCCACACAGTAGGTTCCCAACCTCACTGTGTGTTTCCTGATCGGTCACCAGAACGATCAGTCATCGCTGGATCGGTCACCAGACCGATCCATGAAGGAGCAGCGTGCCAATATCCCTAATCGGTCACCAGACCGATCCAGGGACTCAAACCTAGCCCTCCAAGCTAGGATTTCAACCACCTTAGCCCTCCAAGCTAAGGATTTTTCACCTAACCCTCCAAGTTGGGAATTTTCACCTAACCCTCCATGTTAGGACTTTTCACCTAGCCCTCCAAGCTAGGACTTTTCACCCAACTCTTCCGAATTAGGACTTTTCCAAACCTAGCCCTCCAAGCTATGACCTGACCCTCCAAGCCAGGACTTTTTCACCTAACTCTCCAAGTTGGGACTTTTCACCTAACCCTCCAAGTTAGGACTTTTCACCTAACCCTCCAAGCTAGGACTTTTCACCCAACCCTTCCAAATTAGGACTTTTCCAACACCTAGCCCTCTAAGCTAGGATTTTCTATACCATGCCTGATCCCCGATCAGGACTCAATCATAATCATAGTCATCAACATAAACTAAAATCGGTGTCAACACCAAAACAACAATCAGGGTCAGACTGAATCAACAATCTCCCCCTTTTTGTTATTTGACAACCCAATTTTAAGTTTAGGGATTCTCAATCAATTTTCTCAGATTCAGAATCATAGGGGAATCAGTGTTGGTGCAAGTTGCATCAATGATGTTCTCCTTTAAGTGTTTTAATGTTTGACAATACACTTAAGTCAGTGATACAACGAATAGACAAAGGGGAGCAAAGGAGAAGTAAACTAAGCTGAAGAAAAGTCCTAGTTAATCTAGGTATTGAAACCCAAGTCCTAGCGAAGGGCTGCTGGGCATCTAGCGAAGGGATGCTAGGTATCGAAACCTTAAGACCTAGCGAAGGGCTGCTAGGCACCTAGCGAAGGGCTGCTAGGCACCTAGCGAAGGGCTGCTAGGCACCTAGCGAAGGGCTGCTAGGTATCGAAACCCTAAGACCTAGCGAAGGGCTGCTAGGCACCTAGCGAAGGGCTGCTAGGCACCTAGCGAAGGGCTGCTAGGTATCGAAACCTTAAGACCTAGCGAAGGTAGGCACCTAGCGAAGGGCTGCTAGGTATCGAAACCCTAAGACCTAGCGAAGGGCTGCTAGGCACCTAGCGAAGGGCTGCTAGGTATCGAAACCTTAAGACCTAGCGAAGGGCTGCTAGGCACCTAGCGAAGGGCTGCTAGGTATCGAAACCCCAAGACCTAGCGAAGGGCTGCTAGGGACCTAGCGAAGGGTTGCAAGGCATCAAAGACCTAGCAAAGGGCTGCTAGGCACCTAGCGAAGGGCTGCTAGGCACCTAGCGAAGGGCTGCTAGGCATCGAAGACCTAGCGAAGGGCTGCTAGGCACCTGGCGAAGGACTGCTAGGG
Source organism: Boesenbergia rotunda (assembly GCA_024364735.1). Lineage (NCBI taxonomy): Eukaryota > Viridiplantae > Streptophyta > Magnoliopsida > Zingiberales > Zingiberaceae > Boesenbergia > Boesenbergia rotunda. Next base: position 137,680 of record JAGFNQ010004239.1, read on the forward strand.
AATAAAGACCTGGCGAAGGACTGCTAGGTAATGGAGTCTTGGTCCGAGGGACTGAGCAACTTAGCTGAGTGATGACTAAGGACAGGAGTAGAGACGGGTCAGGGATTAGGCGTCTCGAGGTCCAGAGATATCGGAAGCTAAGCAAAAGTCCACCCGAAGGACTGGGTGGCAACCGTCTCCTGAAAGGAGTAGGTGAAAGGCGCGTTCTCGGGGGTGGGAACTTGCGCTGGTTCGACCTAGGGTTTCGTGGAGATCCAAAGTCCGAATCAAGTCCTTAAGCTTAATATTGTATGTATATGTACTTTGTGTTTGTGTATCTTGCAGGTACCAAGAACCAGAGATAAAGCAAGTTGCTGGAAAATGGTTGTTGGGGGCGCCCCCAGTGTTGGGGCGCCCAGAGCAAGGCATAAACCCAGTCTTGGGTTTAAACCATGATTGGGGGCACCCGGAATGATGGGGGCGCCCGAAGTAAAGAGGAAAATGCAGTTTTCGTGAAGTAAGCAGAATAGGTGTCAGGGGGGGCGCCCGGAAGGTTCGGGGCGCCCGGGTTGAAACCTATACTTGTTGTTTGAGGTTCGAAATACAGATAAGCACTCAGGAGGGCGCCTGGGAGGTCCGGGGCGCCCTGGTCAAAGATTTTATTGTTGGATCGAGAGATGCGAGAGAGGGGGGGTGAATGTCGCAAATCGTTCGGATTTAAAAAGAGTAAGTGCGCAGCGGAAATAAGACACAAGAGAAATGCTAACACAGTCGTTTTACTTGGTTCAGAGCCTGTGTCGACTCCTACTCCAAGGCCCACGGTCGTTGACCATTTTCTGCGAGCAATTCTATACGTTCGAGAAAGTTTACAATCACAAGTATTACAGAATTAGCTTCGTAAACTTAAATGAATATTTCGTTACCGACGTCCGGTGTAGATCGGAGTATTGGAGCAGCAGGACGTCGTCAGAGCTCGAGATGGAAGATTTCTGGAGCGTGTCGTGGAAGCAGAAGAGCGTATGAAAGTCGCAGTGATTGATGCTTGAAGAAGAGGGTCGAGGGTCCTTTATATAGGGCTGGGGGCGCCCGGGATGCTCGGGGCGCCCCCCACGTGGCTTTCGATCCGGCGAGCCCTCTGGTCAAGGCTGATCTCTGCTTCTTCGGGATCACCTTTGACTGGGGCGCCCGACGCGCGCGGGGCGCCCGGGTTGACCGGTCAAGGCTTCATCTTCTTCGCGAGGGTGAGCTGCTGCAGCTGCCAGTGGCGTGGCACAGTGGGCGCCCGCGACACGTGGGGCGCCCGACGCGCGCGGGGCGCCCCCAAATGTGCTGCTGTCGGGGCGTTTACTTGCTCTGCTGACTTTGGGTTGACTCTGGGGCGCCCGAAACGTCCGGGGCGCCCTGCTCAGCTACTGCCTCACTCCTTTGAGGCTCTCTGAGCTGCAGAAACACAGTCCTTCGGTCCTGCATCCAGGGTTAGTCCAAAACAGCAATTAATAAGTTAATTTTACACAGCCTTGGCTGTCTTGGTTCTGACTTTGGGTCTCCAAAATGGAGCCCTAGGTTGAACCGACGCCTAATGTTCCCTCTAGGGGAACGCGTCCTCACCTACTTCTCTCGGGAGAATTTACCTGGTGCCAACCGGATCCTCCAGTTGGACTTTCGCCCGGCAGCCCTTCGCCAGGACTTGGTTTTCGCCTAGCAGCCCTTCGCCAGGACTTGGTTTTCGCCTAGCAGCCCTTCGCCAGGACTTGGTTTTCGCCCAGCAGCCCTTCGCCAGGACTTGGTTTCCTGACAGCCCATCGTCAGGTGCCTAGCATCCCTTCGCTAGGACTTGGTTTTCGCCCAACAACCCTTCGCCAAGACTTGGTTTCCTGACAGCCCATCGTCAGGTGCCTAGCAGCCCTTCGCTAGGACTTTGTTTCCTGCACTCTCAAGCAGCAATGTTAGACAACAAATAACCCTTACCTTTGAATCCTTTGCCAATATCAAAACAAGGTTCGATCTGGTGCTTCCTGCACCAACAATCTCCCCCTTTTTGATTATGGCAACACAATTCAAAGTTAAGGAAAAAATTACAACAGTTAAGAGCATAAGGTAAACAGTGAAGCATAACTGTAGAGTTGAGAAAAAAAATTCTTTATTTTTCATAAAACCCTGAATACTTGTGTTATAAACTACTTAAATTACTTAACTTTGACCTTTCCTCCCCCTTTGACATATATCAAAAGCATACATGGGTTAGCAAGGTTTCTAATGGGGAGTTTTGAGTTCTACCAAAAATAAGTTTTTGACAAAGTATTTTTCAAAAAGAGCAAAAGTATTTGTATCCATAGACACTTTTGAAAAGCAAGCTTAAACTTTGTTAAAAACCCTTTTTCTCAGACAAATTTTGATTACTAAGGAAAATTTTATTTAAAAAAACATGCACTAAAAATAACTTCGAACCACTTCGAAATGCTTAAAATTTTGAAATAGCTTAAAAATAAAATTCCCTTTCTCTCCCCCTTAATGTAAAACTCTTCTCCTTATGTTTTAGACCATTTTTAAGTCTAATATAAAAATATTTTGAGAGAAGTTTTAAGGAGAGCGTTTGTGTATCAGAGCCTATGAGTTTTGAAAGCATAAAAATACTTAGTATAATTCTTGAAAGTATAGCAAAAAGTTTTAAATTGCACCAACAAAACTTTATTTGGAAAAGTATTGAAAAGATATTTTATATTTGTAGGCCAATCTTTTACAAAATTCACGCACTTATAAAAATATTTATACTTTTGAAAACATTATAGCAGTACTTTTTGACAGATATTATGTATTTTTGAAGATATAAGTGCTTTTGAATCTTCAAAAGTACTTTTGAAATAAATATTATGCATTTTTGAAAAATCTAAGTACTTTTGAAATAAGTTAAGATTTGAAACACATAAGTACTTTTAAAAAAGTATTTAGACTTTGAAAGATATAAGTAATTTTGAAAAGACTTAGACTTTGAAAAGTATAAGTAATTTTTGAAAAGAATTAGACTTTGAAAAGTATAAGTAATTTTTGAAAAGAATTATGCATTTTGAACACAAAATATTTTACTTGACTAGGTTTCTTTTCCAGTCTGACACAATCCTAGGAAACCTTGTTGATTACAAGGACATTTCCCTAAGTGTCCTGGAAAAGTTCTCCAATTCAAGTAAATACTATCTCCAAAAAAAATGATAGTCCTTTGAAAGTATATGCTAGTACATTTTGAAAAATGTATGACCTTTTGAAGACACAATATTTTGCTTGACTTGGTTTATTTTCCAGTCTGACACAATCCTAGGAAACCTTGTTGACTACAAGGATATTTTCCTAAGTGTCCTGGAAATTCGCCAACCCAGGTAAATATTATTTCAAAAGCAATTTTATAGGCCACAATAATAATAATATTTTGAACGAAAAATTATTTATGTTTTCAAAAGGATTTTAAACTTGCAGTGCATGAAAACATATATTTTGAAAAATTTTCAACAATTCTTTTAATTTGATCTCCCCCTAAACTTGACCCAGTCCTAGGAAGCTTGTTGACTACAAGTGATCTTCCTCTGAGTTTTAGGGTTTGATTTAAATTATAAGAATTATCTAATAACTTTAAAATAATTACCAAAAAAAATTTCAAAAATTCTTCTTTTGAATCAAACTCCCCCTAAATTTGACACTTCCTAGGAGTCCTAGTGGATCATGAAATGGACCTTCCTCTGTGTCTTTAGGGTTTATTAAAATCAAAAGAGTATAGTTTTGAGTATAGTAATTTTCAAGAAGATAATTTTAGAAAATTCAATCTGGAATGAAGATAATTTTGAGTATAGTAATTTTCAACACAATTTGGAATGATAACACAGTTTTCGAAGAACATTTTGAAATGATAATAATTTTTCAAATAGATAGTAATATACGAAGGCTTTTGAATCAACTTTTGAAAGCCTTATTTTTGAGATGAAAATAAGTTTTAAAGCATAAGGATTTTGAGAAATCTAAAAAAACATTAAGAAGAACTCCCCCTATATCCAACATAGACTGACTTTATCTAAGACCTTAGTGTTGACTAGGTTTGACCATGTTTGACTCAGTTGACTAAGGTTTGACTATGTTAATCATGGTTTGACTATGTTGGAATTATCCTCTGAATTAAAACACAACATAAAAGAAATTTTAATTTGAACTTAATTTTCCTGTCTCACCCAATCTAGGGTTTTCAAACAGTTAGCCTTAAAAGTTCTTGTGAGACAGGTTTGAAGGTAAAAATTAATTTTGAAAAGGAATTTTCATTTATTTTGAAAAAAGTTATTTAATTTTGAAAACAGATTTAAAAAAAATAAGTGTAGAAAGCAGAAATTTTGAACACTGATTAAGTGATTTTTGAAACAGAATAAGTTTGAAAAATAGAAATTTTGAAAACAGATTAGAATCTATAATTATTTGAAATTTGTGTTAGATTCGAATTTGACATAAGATAATTTGAATTTGAATTTCAGAAATTGGCTTCCAGGTCTTGGCGAGGCACTAGGCCTTCTTTGGCCGTAGCCTTATGGGATCATCCACCCTTTTCTTGACAAAGCCTTTTAATGAAATTTCATTTTCAAATTAAATTAGGTCATTTTCTGGTCTAACTAGCTTGGGTCTTGGATCGGTAGCTTCGGCTGGTTTCACCAGTCTAAAGAGACCAAGTAGACTTGATCTTATTAGAGTTGGTTTCCCCAACGTACTATCATCTCACCTCCTCCCAATACTATGTTGTCAAATTTCAACTAATTGGTTAAGTCCTTAAGGTATCTAGTCCTATGAATAGCCAAGACAAAACTTCAGATAATGTCATAGTGAGGAGAAATTTCTGGATTTTCTAAGTTTGCAAAATTATTAATCAGTTTTTCTTGTATATCAATTTTAATTTTCAAAGTCTCATTTTCTTGTCTTAACATTTTGAATTTTGACTTTGCTAATATACATGATTTCATCAAGTTATCTAAGCATGCATCCATATCTAAATTTGACCAAGGGAGATTAATTAAACTATCAGTATTCAAGGTAAAGAGTTGATTTGGATGTAAATTACAGTTACCCATTTTGGTTGGTTTCCCTGGATCTTTGTAACGTTTATCTGTGCATTCCTCTTTGTAATGCCCAAACTCCTGACACTTGAAGCATTGAATGCGACTCTTGTTCTTTCGTGCTTTTGGAGCTCGTTTCTTTGTTGCCGTCGGTGGTATCGTTTGAATCTTTTGATTCCTTATTGGGAATCTCCCCCTTAATTGTTGCTGTCTCGGATCTAGATTCATCTTCTGGTTCCGTGTCTGAGTCGGACTCGGATACTTGTTGAAGCTCCTTCTTTGGTGGTTCTCTTGGAGTTTTCCCTGCAAAAGTTATACCTTCCTCGACCATTGTAGTATCAGCTTGATTATTTAATTCTAATTTAGAAAAGAATTTGAAATTGGTTACCATCTCAGTCAGTTCATCGTCTGATTCTGCTGGTTCGATTTCGACTCTGGGTTCAGGTTCAGACTCTGACTCGGCTGTCTGTGCTTGGACCGAGAGTGCGAGATAACTTACCTGATCTTCTTCTTCATCTGAGATTTCTTGATGAAGATTGATCAATTTCTCCCAAATTTCTCTAGCACATCCAAATGAACCGACTAGCTTGAGTTGTTCGTTGGTTAGACCACATTGAAGAATTGCAGTTGCTCTTGCATCAGTCTCAATTTGGTTGAGGGTGGGTTCATCCAGTTTGTCCCATGCAACTGATAGTCCATCTTCTGTAGGGAGGTGGAACCCTGTTTGAATGATCATCCATATGTCCATATGGGTCTTCAGATGGAACTCCATTTGACTTCTCCAAGAATTGAAGTTTTCACCGGAGAAGAGAGGTGGACGAACGCTGTTCCATTCTTGATTGGCCATTTAAAAACCCTTGCACACAGAGGGAAAAAGTAGAAATGTACCAAGACTTGGTCTTGGATTAGTAGTGCGGGAGAGAGAGAAAAATTAGCCTAATAAAAACTATTGCACGGATTTCGAGGCAGACTGATATAAAAAATTTATGTCAAAATTTTGAAAATGTTACTTTACCAATTTTGATGACAAAAAGTAAGACTTTAATGTTTGGAAAAAATTTGCTCAGATTAAGGTTGCACAATTTTCGAGAAAAAATAATATTAAAATAATAATAATAAAAGTTTATGACAAATTTTCAAAGGTTGATTATTTTGACAATTCTGACTTATGGTAAAAAAGTGAGAATTCAAAATTGAAAAAGGCGAAAAGATGTAGTGGTGTTGATTAAAAAAAAAGGAAAAGAAATAAGATAAAAAATTTCGTAAATCCGAAAAACTTTCAAACTGGTGGTTGCACCAAGTTTGAACTACCCCGCTCTGATACCACTTGTTGGATCGAGAGATGCGAGAGAGGGGGGGGGTGAAAGGCGCTTTCTCGGGGGTAAGAGTTTGCGTCGGTTCGACCTAGGATTGCGTGCCAATCCGAAGTCCGAACCAAGTTCGTAAGATTAATATTTCATGTATACTTGCTTTGCATATATATATCTTGCAGGTACCAAGAGAAGAAGACAAAGCAAGCAAATGAAGTAGGCTGAAAACTGGCTGCCAGGGGGCCCCCAGTGTTGGGGGCGCCCCCAACAGCCAGGGCGCCCCCACAGGGGGGCGCCCCCATGCAGCCAGGGCGCCCCCAGCAAGGGGGGCGCCCCCAGCCAGTACTAATAAGCTGTTTTCGTGCTGCAGTCAAAATAAGTGTCAACCGGGGCGCCCGGATCATCCGGGGCGCCCGGATTAACACTGTTTCGTTGCTACGAGTCTGAAGCAGTGGATAAGCGCTGACTGGGTTCAAGATGGGCGCCCGGAAGATCCGGGGCGCCTTGGTCAAAGCTGTTATCAGCTGCGGCGAAGTAGACGCAGGGATAAAGTTTGACCAAATCTTCCGGGGCGCCCCCAGCGTCCGGGGCGCCCCCAGGAGTGCTATAAAAGGGGTCTCGACCCCTCTGCTTCAAACACACTTCCTAACTGCGATTCTATTCATTCCGACCAACGACAACGCGCTAAAGAAGAGGTTCTGCGACCGGGAGGCTCCAGGAGGAAGTGCGCGGCACTTCGGAGGTCCAAATCGGCCGAGCTTCACACTTTGTGTTTTGGTTTGCAATTAATTACAGTATTTATTTTTCCATATTATTGCTTGTAATATTGCACTGTAAGTCGGGTTTCTCCGCCTCCGGAAATTCCGGAAAGGAGACTATTAGTGGACTCAACGCCGAGTACATAGGCCTTGGACGTACTGACCCTGGGGGTTGGGAACCAAGTAAATAAACCTGTTGTGTCCCCTGTTTTGCTTTCTTTTATTTTATTTTTATGTTTCCGCTGCACTAACGCTCTGAGTCCAGAAGTCTTACGAAATATTTACGAAAGTTTTCACGATCGATATTCACCCCCCTCCTCTATCGACTGCACCGGTCCTACATTTATCACCTGCGGCGAGGTAGGCCCAAGGATAAGGTTTGACCGAGTTTATCGGGGCGCCCCCAACGTCCAGGGCGCCCCCAGGAGTGCTTTATAAGGGGCTTCGACCCCTCTGCTTCAACAACAACTTCCAAGAGCAATTCCAAGAATTCTGATCGACGACAACGCGCTAGAGACGAGGCTCTATGACCGGGAGGCTCTAGGAGGAAGTGCGCGGCACTTCGGAGGTCCAGATCGGCCGAGCTTCAGACTTTGTCTTGTTGGTTTGCTTTTATTTAATTCCGCACTTAATTTTATTTATCTTTTGATTGTAAACTTGCACTGTAAGTCGGGTTTCTCCGCCTCCGGAAAGTCCAGGAAGGAGGCCAATAGTGGACGGGTGTTCCCGTGCATAGGCCTTGGATGTACAGACCCTGGGGGGTCGGGAACCAAGTAAAAATCCCGCAGTGTCCCTGTGTATGTTTATTTTCGTTCTGCTTTACTTTTCCGCTACACTAACGCTCTGAGTCCAGAACGACAATCGAAAGTCTTACGAAGTTTCCGAAATATTTGAACGGTCAATATTCACCCCCCCCCCTCTATCGACGGCACCGATCCTACAATTGGTATCAGAGTCGAGCCGCTCTTCACCGGATTAACCGCCGACGGAGCAACGACGCCAGGAGTTGAGGGGGAGCCCAGGGGTGAATCAGGTACAATTTTTTATGTCAAATTTTAAGTTGCATATTATTTGTTTTACGTGCAGGGAGAGAGGGCACTACAAAAATCAGTGCCCTACTCGTAAGACTCGATCTACACCACCGGCGGCAAAGGGGGTACCAGCGCCAGGAGTCCGGAAAAACAAGGATCACGTACGATGCTTCAAATGCAAGAAATATGTGCACTACAAAAACAAGTGTTCGACGAAGGTACATAAGATTTATGTTGCAAAAGTTTTACAAATTCCTGCAATGTCTTTTAATAATTTAGATAATTTCCCTGATAAGTTAGAATTACTGCATAGTCAAGTAGATATTTTGAATGATAAGTTACAAAATGTGAAGATGAGTAAAATATCAGAAATTAATTGTTTAATTCAGAATATCAATTCAGAAATTGATAAAATTAATTCTGATAAAATTAATTCTGATAATTCTAATCCTGATAAAATTAATTCTGATAATTTTAATTCAGATAAAATTAAACCTAAGGATAAATTTGAATTTAAATTCGAAAATCCTAAGGATAATTCGGAATTCAAATTCGAAAATCTTAAGGATAATTCCGAATTCAAATTTGAAAACCTTAAGGATAATTCTAAAGATAACCCTGAAATTATTGAAAATCTTGAGGATAATGTTGATTTTGTTGAAAATATTCTTGAGGATAATAAAGATAAAATTCTCCTAGATGATAACTTAATTATAGATAATATTGAATATTATTATAAAACCCTGACTAGTGGCCCATTTTACTCCACCTACTGTGAGGATAAGGAGGATATGGAACTATCCAAGATAAAGGTCATAATCAATAAAAATTACAAAAATTCAAATAAATCAAAATTATTAGAAAAACTTGAAAAGATAGATAAAGATGAAGAAGAAATTTTCGCAATAATGAAAATGATGAATTTAAACCCACAATTATTAATTAATCATTATAACCTAAATTAAATTCAAAGTAAATCTTAATTAAATTAAATTCAAATCAAATTAAATCTAAATTAAATTCAAATTAAATCTTAATTAAATTAAATTCAAATTAAATTAAATCTAAATTAAATTAAAATTAAATTAAAATTAAATCTTAATTAAATTAAAATTAAATCTTAATTAAATTAAAATTAAATCTTAATTAAATTAAATTAAATCATAATGAAATTAAAATTAAATCTTAATTAAATTAAAATTAAATCTTAATTAAATTAAAATTTAAATTAAATTCAAATTAAATTAAACTCAAATTAAATTAAACTCAAATTAAATTCAAATTTAAATTAAATTAAATTTATTTAAATTTAAATTAAATTAAATTCAAATTAATTAAATCTTAATTATTTAAATTCAAATTAATTAAATTATTTGAATTAATTAAATCTTAATTATTTAAATTAAATTAAATCTTAATTATTTAAATTAAATTAAATCTTAATTTCAAATTAAATATGAATTAAATTAAATTAAATATTAATTTCAAATTAAACCTTAATTAAATTCCAATTAAACTTTAATTAAATTTGAATTAAAACCTTAATTAAATTCAAATTAAATTAAATTAAAATTCTAATTAAATTCAATTTAAATCCTAACCTATTCAAACTTAAATTAATTCAACATCAATTAAGTTCTAATTAATTCAACATCAATTAATTCTTAATTAACTTGAAACCAACTAAAATCTTAAATAACCTAAACTCAAACTAAAATAAAATTTTACCTAAACTGTAACAATTAAAATCAATAACATTAAATATGTCAAAGTGGGTTGACATATTCGCGGGTTCACACGACATGTATTAAATCGGGAATTTGATACATTTTTAGAAACTTAAATAAAATGATTTGAATTGTTTGACTCATGCATAATTGTCATGTCATGCATTTGCTACTTCTTTTAATATATGACATGCCATTCATATTTAAAGGTTATGCATGTATTAGAACAGCTATAGGGAAAAGAATAATTGAAACTTGATCAACCTAGTATTGGGTGGTGGTGAGATGATAGTACGTTAAGGAAGCCAATTCTAATAAGGTCAAGTATTCTCTACTTGGTCTCTTTAGACTGGTGAAACTAGCCGAAGCTACCGATCCAAGATCAAAACTAGTTAGACCAGAATTTTTCAAAAAGTAATTTTGAAAATGAAATTTCATTAAAAGGCTTTGTCAAGGAAAGGGTTGATGATCCAATAAGGCTACGGCCAAAGAAGGCCTAGTGCCTCGCCAAGATCTGGAAGCCAATTTTTGAAATTCAAATTCAAGTTACTTCTTATCAAATTCAAATCTAACACAAGCTTCAATTAAATCTTAGAATTAACAATAAAAATAATTCAAGGCAACCATGCTTGTTGTATTGATACATCTAAAATGCGTGAGATGTTAAGGACTAATGAATTGAAAAATATTTTTCAAAAATATTTTTCAAAATTGTTAGAATATTTTCCTAAAAATATATTTTTAAAATAGTGCTTCAACATAATAATGTTTTTATGGAATTCATGCTTGTCTGATTGAATATACATATCATATGTTTTCAAAAATATATCTTTTCAAAAATTGTTTGACTCGCGCAATTAGACACAAGCCTCTTAGGACAACACTAAAGTTCCTTAAGGCACTTAGATAGAGTCAAACAGTATCGGGTACAGGGGGAGTGCTTTTTCATTTTTTTTGGTTTTCGAAAACTGCACTTTAAACATTACTATTATTTGAAAATACTTTTCGAAAACTAAGCTTTAAATCATTATCACTTGTGTTTTTCAAAAAAAAAAGTTTATGTTGTAAAAATTATATGTTCAAAAATTTATCTGTCTCTTTGACTTTGATAAACCCTAAAGACACAGAGGAAAGTTTCACTTCATGATCTTCATGAACTCCTAGGATGTGTCAAATTTAGGGGGAGTCTGAGTCAAAGGAAGAATCTCAGAAAGTTTTTTTTAATCATTCATTTTTGAAAACTATTAGACTATTCTTTTGATCTAAATCAAACCTTAAGACTCAGAGGAAGAGTACTTGTGGTCAACAAGCTTCCCAGGACTGAGTCATGTTTAGGGGGAGGTCAAATTAAAGGAATTATTTAATAACATGTCTTCTTGAACGGTATTTTCAAATTTTGCTAAAAACATAAGTATTCTTTCAAAATACTATCATTTTTTTAAAAATACCAGTATGTTCAAAAATTCATTTGGTTTTGATCAATTTCACAAAAAAAATGATTAATCTTGAGTTTGGAAAATCTTCCAGGACACTTAGGAAAATGTCCTTGTGGTCAACAAGATTTCTTATGATTGTGTCAGACTGGAAGATAAACCAAATCAAGTATTATGACTTCAAAAATTTATACATTTCTCAAAATGTACTTCAAAATGTATTATTCTATTTTTCAGAAGTTATGTGACTTATGAAATTATTTTTATATTTACTTGAGTTTGAAAAATTTCCAGGATACTTAGGAAAATATCCTTGTAGTCAACAAGGTTTCCCAGGATGGTGTCAGACTGGAAGATTAACCTAGTCAAGTAAAATATTATGTTTCAAAAATTACTTAGAAGTTCATCTTTTTCAAAAATAGTTAGTACTTGCAAAATATGCATAATATTCATATTTTTCAAAATAGCATTCTTTCTAAAGTTATGCATTTTTCAAAGGTACTTATATACTTCAAAAAATTACATAATCTTTCAAAAGTACTTACATTTTTTTTATCATCATAATTTTCAAAGTACTTGTACTTTTCAAAGCGCATAGCATTTTTCAAAATTATGCATTGTTTCAACAAAAAAAAATGCAATATATCATTCAAAATACAATGCTTTCAAAATTTGTACTAAGTATTTTCAAATAGAACCAAAGATCTTCATTGTTGGTGCAAGTATTTTCTTTTATTTTTTTTGATGTATGACAAAGGGGGAGAGGTGTGCTTAAGTTAGAAGTTGGAAAAAAATTTCCCCAAAGATCAAAAATGTAGTTTCAAAACTTATATCATTTTTTGTTTTTTTTTCAAGGATAGTAAGTTAGCTCCTTTAAACCAATCTAACTTAAGTTATTGTCAAACATTTAAAAGGGGGAGATTGTTGGTGCAAGTTGCATCAATGATGTTCTCCTTTAAGTGTTTTAATGTTTGACAATGCACTTAAGTCAGTGATACAATGAACAGACAAAGGGGAGCAAAGGAGAAGTAAACTAAGCTGAAGAAAAAATCCTAGTTAATCTATGCATCGAAACCCTAAGTCCCAGCGAAGGGCTGCTGGGCACCTAGCGAAGGGCTGCTAGGTATCGAAACCTTAAGACCTAGCGAAGGGCTGCTAGGTATCGAAACCCTAAGACCTAGCGAAGGGCTGCTAGGCACCTAGCGAAGGGCTGCTAGGTATCGAAACCTTAAGACCTAGCGAAGGGCTGCTAGGTATCGAAACCCCAAGACCTAGAGAAGGGCTACTAGGCACCTAGCGAAGGGTTGCTAGGCATCGAAGACCTAGCGAAGGGCTGCTAGGTACCTAGTGAAGGGCTGCTAGGCATCGAAGACCTAGCGAAGGACTGCTAGGCACCTGGCGAAGGACTGTTAGGTAATGGAGTCTTGGTCCGAGGGACTGAGCAACTTAGCTGAGCGATGACTAAGGACAGGAGTAGAGACGGGTCAGGGATTGGGCGTCTCGAGGTCCGGAGATATCGGAAGCTAAGCAAAAGTCCACCTGAAGAACTGGGTGGCAACCGTCTCCTGAAAGGAGTAGGTGAAAGGCGCGTTCTCGGGGGTGGGAACTTGCGTCGGTTCGACCTAGGGTTTCATGGAGATCCAAAGTCCGAACCAAGTCCTTAAGCCTAAAATTGTATGTATATGTGCTTTGTGTTTGTGTATCTTACAGGTACCAAGAACCGGAGATAAAGCAAGTTGCTGGAAAATGGCTGTTGGGGGCGCCCCCAGTGTTGGGGGCGCCCAGAGCAAGGCATAAACCCGTCTTGGGTTAAAACCATGATTGGGGGCGCCCGGAATGATGGGGGCGCCCGGAGTAAAGAGGAAAATGCAGTTTTCGTGAAGTAAGCAGAATAGGTGTCAAGGGGGGCGCCCGGAAGGTCCGGGGCGCCCGGGTTGAAACCTATACTTGCTATTTGAGGTTCGAAATGCAGATAAGCGCTCAGGAGGGCTCCCGGGAGGTCCGGGGCGCCCTGGTCAAAGATTTTATCACCTGCGGCGAGGTAGGCGCAAGGATAAGGTTTGACCGGGTTTATCGGGGCACCCCCAACGTCCAGGGCGCCCCCAAGAGTGCTATATAAGGGGCTTCGACCCCTCTGCTTCAACAACAACTTCCAAGAGTGATTCCAAGCATTCTGACCGACGACAACGCGCTAGAGACGAGGCTCTACGACCGGGAGGCTCCAGGAGGAAGTGCTTGGCACTTCGAAGGTCCAGATCGGCCGAGCTTCAGACTTTGTTTTGTTGGTTTGCTTTTATTTAATTCCGCACTTAATTTTATTTATCTTTTGATTGTAAACTTGCACTGTAAGTCGGGTTTCTCTGCCTCTGGAAAGTCCGGGAAGGAGACCAATAGTGGACGGGCGTTCCCGTGCATAAGCCTTAGATGTACTGACCCTGGGGGGTCGGGAACCAAGTAAAAATCCCGCAATGTCCCTGTGTCTGTTTATTTTCGTTCTGCTTTACTTTTCCGCTGCACTAACGCTCTGAGTCCAGAACGACAATTGTAAGTCTTATGAAGTTTCCGAAATATTTGAACGGCCGATATTCACCCCCCCCTCTATCGACGGCACCGGTCCTACAATCATGATCCTTCCCCTATAACATGATCATCCTAAACTTAACCAACCACACTCTCCCCCTTTGTCGAACATCGAAAAGGGTCTAGAGGGGCTGTTAAGTTTAATCATACTCCCTCTCAACCAAGGGTCTCTCCCCAAACCCAAAATAATCAAAGGATAATTTTTGAATTGCATATGAGAGGCATATACCATAAATATATCATGGAAATAACGTATATGCATCATACGTCAATAAGTGTGAATTGCACATGAAACCATATACAGAATTATATCATGGTCAAACATGTATATGTTTCATGTGACAAGTAGGGAATGCATCTGTATCTGATACATAATCCTGAGTGGTCACCGTGACCAATCAGGTTCGTTGATTACTTGATACAGAAATATTTCTTATTAGTCTGGGGAGCGATCAAATTTCGGAAAAATTCCTGAAACTCTGATACATTCCTGATCAGACTGCATTAACAATTTGCATTCCACAATAGGGGTGTAGACTCTATTAATATTCGACATTTTAGAAACATTACTGAAACACAACATCAAGAACAAGAGTCATGGCTCAACAAACCCTTTCTTATGAATTTGAACATTCCAACATAGGTTTGTATCAAATCACTATTAAGTACCAGGTTTGTACCACTTGAACAAATGTGTTTCAATTGTGATTTTTTTGTATTAGATTTGTTAGGAGTATGATCATTAAACTGATACAATTCGATGAGAAGAGATTGGCTTGAGGAGGTTTTGGATCAATTTGGAACGATTTGGGAGTTCCTTGATTAGAGTTGGTCTGATCGGTCACCAGACCGATCAGAAGCACCCCTGATCGGTCGGTGGACCGATCAGGGATGATACAGAATGGTTTCTGAAACTGATCAGTTTCAGAAACAAGTTCGTTTCAACTCTTAATCACTCTAATCCCTAATACAATCAGATTTACTCCCTAAATGAGTTCCATTAACCATAAATCATTTAATCAAAACAAGCAATCTGATTTGGGTCTCTTAACTAAGCTTCATTTCATATCAAGGATTAAGAATTTCCATGGATTGATATACCATCACTAGGTTGACTGATCAATTATGTTCTAAGCATGTTCTTGGATGTCAAAACATGTTTGTATCAAAATTCCAAGGTAGGTATGCATACCATCACTTGAACAGGAAGTTTATAATCATGGATAGCATGGATGCATATTGCTATTTATCAACATCAATACATGAATGAAATCTATGTGTGCCAAGGCATGATCGGAATGTTTTTAGCATGATCATTTTTATTCCAAACAAATTTGATAATTCAATCTACACCTAAGTGTTGATATCTCGATAATCCAAATAATATTGGGCATATGAAAAACGTCAAGTTTGATGAGAAAACAGCTAAGTCATAGAAGTTAAGTATTGAGTCTTGAATCATCACAAACTATGAGTTCATACTTGTTTCCTAACATGTCTTCATGTTGTGTACCACATATAGTAAACTCATGGCATACTAGAACAGGTTTAAAAACACCTTAAGCTTGAGTTATGGCATATCATTAATCATCATTTGCAGTAAACATAAATTGCTATAGGAAAACCAATTATCCTAAGCAATTCATGACAAGAGCAAGTTATGGGTTAGTCTAAGTCATTCATGTGAATTTGAGGAAATGGTAAGCACATTCCTAACTATGAATAGCTATATGTTTGGAGCACCAAATATCAACCACCCATGTTGATATATGCTCACCCTCAAACTAAGCTATACAATTCGAAGAATAGAGGTTTTAGGTACCTAAATTTTGGGACCTAATGAATCTACAATGAATGACTTTGGCACCCATGCCTTAGTCATTTTCTTTCTAGCCTTTTGAACCCTAGACTTATTTCGTGATCCAAAATGTGTTCTAGACATTAATGACAAGATACTAGGTTCTTTAGGTTTGTAACCTAAACCAACCTTGTTATAAACCGCCTTTTGCGAATTTAGAATCATATCTAAAGTTTTGGAGCTAGTTGAAAACTTCTCAAGAACATTCTTGAGATTTTCAACTTCGCTCCTTAAGTCCTTATTTTTATTTTCAAGGGACTTATCATGCATAACATCAATTACCTCATCCTTAGAGGTTTTCATTTTTTCTACCTCTACCTTTAAGGATTTAATCTTGTTCTTGGACTTCTTAAGCAACTTAGTTAGACACGCTATAGCTCTATAACACTTATCTAACTCGGGAGAAATTACCTTTTCATCATCCGAAGATGATGAAGGCGCGGTTGAGGAGTCACTTGATTCATCACTGCTTCCTTCACTTGAATTCTCTACTGCCATGAAAGCAAAATGAAGGGAGTTCTTCTCCTCCTCTTCTTCCTTCTTCTCCTTTCTTTTGTTACCTGCCACGCAAGCAAACCCTTTCTCTTTTGGGCTTATGTTAGAGATCTCATGTAGCTCCATCTCACAAAATAAATCCTCTAACTTAACAAAAGATAAGTCCTTGGAAACCTTGTAAGCATCCACCATGGATGACCACAAGGCATTCCTAGGAAAAGCTTTAAGAACATACCTCACAAGTTCTCTATTTTCTACTTTCTCATGGATGGAATATAGACCATTGTAGATCTCCTTGAACCGACAATGAAACATACTTACAGTTTCATTTTCTCCCATGGTGAGACTTTGAAGTTGGTTGAGAAGGAGGTCCTTCTTGGCTGTCCGGGTTTCATGAGTTCCTTCATGGAGCTCAATAATCTTATTCCATAGATCTTTAGCACTTGTGAAAGGACCCAACTTGACCAACTGATCCTTGGTCATTCCACATTGCAAGGTGACAATGGCTTTGGCATTGGCTTCCTCCTTCCGGATTTGCTCAGAAGACCACATGGAGAAATCTAGATCTTTTCCCTCAATATCCTTTGGAGGAGAGAAACCCTCCTTGACAGCGAACCACAAGCTCATGTTTGTCTTCAAGTAAAACTCCATTCTTGACTTCCAATATGAAAAATCAGTGTCGTCGAGGAATGGAGGTCGGTTTGTGCTCAATCCTTCTCTTCCAGCCATCTTGCTGTAAGCTCTCGGATGTTAAGCCGTGAACAGAGCCCCAAGCTCTGATACCACTTGTTGGAACCCGGATGGCTAGAGAGCGGGGGGTGAATATAGCCAAACACTTGGACTTTAAGCTTTTCAAACTTCTGCACTCAATTTGTTAGTAGCACAGCGGAAGAAACAATGGAAACAGAGAAGTGCAAAAATGCAGAAAACAAAAACAACTAGAACGAACAAACAAGATCGCTAACAAGGAGGGTTTACAAGGTTCGGGGATAACTTGCCCCTACTCCTTGGCGTGCCCTTAAGGTGGGCGATCCCTTGATCGTCGGCAGATCAAGCCCCGGTTAACACTGGATAGAAAGCAACCTCCTTCTCGGTGGAGTAACCTCTCCACAGCGTTTCAATCAATGATATAGGTTTAAGCACAATGAAACACAAGAAAGATCTTACTTAGCACTTAGCAAAGACAAGAACACAGCAAGCTTCTCCCGAGCTCCACCCAGCGACGATCTCACGCAAGAACCCTTTCTTCGTGTCTTCTTGCTGTTGGACTCTAAGCCTCTTATTCCTTCCTCCAAGTGCTCAAGCAAGGGATGATTGCTTCAGGATTGCAGTAGCTTGCTCAAGATGATAGAACTCAAGAACACGCCAGCAAAGTGTGGAGAAACACAGTCGCGCAGCAAGAACTCAAGCAGCCGAACTCTACACAGCCAACTCTACTCCGCTCCTTTTGTTCCTCCACTGAGTATCAGGTGACACCATCTCACTGCAACCTCCAGCTGCTTATCTGCAACCACCAGCTACCACTGAGCTCCTCTGGACTCCCTGAGCCTCCCTCAGACCAGCCCCAGACAGCAGCTCCAGCCAGCGCCAGCGCCCGTTGCAACCTGAGATAGAAAAACAGACAAACCTGCTCCAAGGAAAGATCTCCATTGACTCTCCTTGAGTGTTTGAATCCTTCCCTGTCACCTGCAGCTTAATCAGAGTATTAGGGCAGCATATCAAGCAGCAAATCATGTATTAGATGTTAAGCGCAGAGAATTGGATACGGTTAGACGCGATCAGAGCGTCTGACAGTGCAATTTGAATTAAAGTGATCGGTCACCGGACCGATCCAGGGCTTGTGGGTCGGTCACCAGACCGATCCACCGCTTAGCTGGGACTCCCAGCTCTCGCAGCAACACAAGCCTGATCGGTCACCAGACCGATCAGAGTGAAGCCTGATCGGTCACCAGACCGATCAGGTAGCTCCCTGTCCGATCAGGCCACAACCTGATCGGTCCATGTCTGAGTGAACAGTAACTGCGGAAATCAAATCCTAAGTCGTGGATCGGTCACCAGACCGTTCAGGAGCTGATCAGCGGAGGAACTCAACTCACTGAGTGCTTCCTGATCGGTCACCAGACCGATCAGAAGCAAGGCAGTGAGGAAGTTGCCTGCTCCCTGATCGGTCATCGAACCGATCAGGAGCCAAGCAACAAAGCAACGGCCTGCTCCCTGATCGGTCACCAGACCGATCAGGAGCCACACAGTAGGTTCCCAACCTCACTGTGTGCTCCCTGATCGGTCACCAGACCGATCAGGAGCCACACAGTAGGTTCCCAACCTCACTGTGTGCTCCCTAATCGGTCACCAGACTGATCCATGAAGGAGCAGCGTGCCAATATCCCTGATCGGTCACCAGACCGATCCAGGGACTCAAACCTAGCCCTCCAAGCTAGGATTTCAACCACCTTAGCCCTCCAAGCTAAGGATTTTTCACCTAACCCTCCAAGTTGAGAATTTTCACCTAACCCTCCAAGTTAGGACTTTTCACCTAGCCCTCCAAGCTAGGACTTTTCACCCAACTCTTCCGAATTAGGACTTTTCCAAACTTAGCCCTCCAATCTAGGACCTGACCCTCCAAGCCAGGACTTTTTCACCTAACTCTCCAAGTTGGGACTTTTCACCTAACCCTCCAAGTTAGGACTTTTCACCTAGCCCTCCAAGCTAGGACTTTTCACCCAACCCTTCCGAATTAGGACTTTTCCAACACCTAGCCCTCCAAGTTAGGATTTCCCATACCTAACCCTCCAGGTTAGGATTTTCCAACACCTAGCCCTCTGAGCTAGGATTTTCCATACCATGTCTGATCCCCGATCAGGACTCAATCATAATCATAGTCATCAATATAAACTAAAATCAGTGTCAACATCAAAACAACAATCAGGTTCAGACTGCATCAACAAACTGATGACTTGAGCTCACAAGTCATGGATATGTGATATCAAGTTGACACATGGGTATACATTGGAGAATGTGTACTGAATTGATCCGCCATGAGAAAGTTTCATATATTGTCATATGAGTGTCATAAACTTTCTCATGTGACTATTAGTATGAATAGTCCTTAGACCTGAAGTCACTACGGTTTCCTACATAAGGAGTTATATACTTTCGTATCGTCAAACGTCACCTGTAACAGGGTAGACTATAAAGGCGATCACTGGGTATATAATGAATTATGCGGAGGGATGTGAGTGATGTAGATGGGATCTATCCTTCCCATATGACGGGAGTGATATCTGTGGGCCCCTTGATCGAGTAGGACTACTGAAACACATGGTCATGCTCAAATGAGTCAATATGAGATATTGAGCTCATTTGTTTGAGTGAGTCTACTCGGGGATCAAGAAACACAAAGATTGATTGAGGATGACACGATCTATGCCTCATTGGTCAATCTAGATATCAAGGATAGAAGGACAAGGTCATACATTATCATAGTCACGGAGGTTAGTCGGATCTCGACTTTTCTTGTTACTTGGGTAGCAATGATGCATTGCTAGATGCTGCTCATTGCTTATCTGTCAAAAGTGTTTAGGCGCATTGCCAACGTCACGAGAACCTATTGGGTCACACACTAAGGACATGATGCTTCGGGAGCCCGAGTTGGGAACTCGGGAGATCCGAGCCTGAGTTGGGAACTCGGGAGGTCAGTTTGGGAGCTCGAGATGGGAACTCGGGAGCTCGGCAGACTGGGTCGGGAGCTCGGCGCTTGGCAGACTGGGTCGGGAGCTCGGCAGACTGGGTCGGGAGCTCGGCGACTTGCTCGGCAGACTTGGTCGGGAGACCTGGTCGGAAGCCCGAGAGGCCCGGTCGGAATTGCATGGGAAATTCATTAAAGTGTTTAATAAAGAAAAGAGAAAAATCTCTCTTCATTGGATGAAGAGAAGGTGAAGAGTCACATGAAAAGATGTGCTCTTTATTGGCTTTAATGAAGGGAAGTCAAAGAGACAAAAGACTCTTCATATTCATGGGATGAATATAAAAGAGGGTCTAGTCATTTTGAATGAAGGAAGTGTGAGCTTTCCCTTCTTCCCTTCCTCTCTTCTTCCTCCTCTCCCTCTTGGCCGAAACCCTCTTGGGTTCTTGGTGGTCTTGTGAACTACCTCAAGTTGCTAGCACAACTAAGGTAGTTCTCCCGAAGTTGAGAAATTATGTCCGTGTGGATACAAATAGAGGCACGGACACTTGAACGTGCAAGAGATCCGGTGCATCTTGGACGAGTGGGATAAGCAAAGGGCACTCTCCAAAGGTATACACTGTAGATAGATCTATTAGATAGATGAACTTCATGCGAGTTTTTCATTCGTATGGATCGCTCGAGGGTTCTTGTTTCCGCTGCGTTTTGTGTTGATGTGCCGGGAGAACCCAACAACCATGTGTTTTGATGTTTGGGCAAAGGGTTTAAGTTAGGTTTTCCCTTGTGTTCTAATATGTGTATGTTGAGTGTGCAGGTTGTGCAGGTTACACATATTGACTTAGCTGGATGGCTTCGGTACGGTGAAGGGTGGCATGAAGACAAGCTGGAGGTTTGTGTGCACCCGAGGGACCTTGGATAGCAGGGATGATGAGCCGAGGGGCACGAACTTCGAGGCATGCGTGAAGGATAGCATGGAGACAAGCTGGAGGCTTGTGTGCATCCGAGGGACAGGAGCTGAAGATGAAGAGGGTGCGAAGGCAACAGTCAAGGCTGCTGGTGAAGAGTTAGCTAAAGTCACAAAGGGACAAGAGCCGAGGGAGGAGGACTACAAGGGCAAGCCGGGAAGTGGACTTCAAGGGCACACGTGAAGGGTGGCATGGAGGCAAGTCAAGGGAAGGCTTGTGTGTGCATCCGAGGGACGATAGCCGGTGGAAGAGGACTTCAAGGGGCAAGCCAAGGGAGTGTACCTGAAGGCACGCGAGGAGGAGGGTCTTCGAAGTGAGTAGGAGTGTGGTTGTAAGCTGGGCAGCCGACTGGGGATATAATAGTCAACTGCCAGCAAGCACAGAAACTCACAGAAGGTTTCTAATCCGAGACCGGTCAACTGCCCTGGGAGCAGTCGACTGGTAAGTAGCCAGAATTTGAACGTTGGGCTGTCAACGGTCAAATCTGAGTGGGGGCAGTCGACTGCCCTGGGAGCAGTCGACTGCCAGCGTAAGTTTCAGCCTTGAGTTCTATTTAAGAGAACTCGGTTTGGGCTGAGAGCTCTTGATGAAATGAGCTTGGTTAGAGCTCATTAGTTGTCTAAGGTGCTCAGAGGTGTACTCAAGGTTGTGGTGAGGTTTTTCTACCCACAAGGAGCTACGCGAGCTAGCCGGAGGACATCCGGGGAGTGATCCACCAAAGGATCGAGGGATCGTCCACCTCACGGACTGTCGTGGAGTAAGAGTCTTCATCTCCGAACCACGTAAATAGGTATTGTTAGCATTGGTTAGTTTTATTTTAGTATATTCCGCTTGCGCACTAACCATTGTAGGAAGGACAAACTGAAGAGTGTTATTCACCCTCCCCCCCCCTCTAGCAAGGCGTAACGATCTAACAGATAGGATCACACTATATCCCACATAAAATAAAAAATCTTTAAGAGAACAAAAAGTTGTTCTCAATTCTTAGAATGTATTTTTTCATTTTTAATTAAAATTATTTTTTTGGTTTATCATTCACATTCAGAATATGCTCGTACTATGTTATATTCATTTTTAAGTTAAAACACTCAACGAAAAAGTATTTTATCTTAAAATTTTTTATGTCATCAGATTTGATATTTTGAAATGTTTTCAAAAATTTCAAATTAAAGTACAATTTTCTATGAAGTTTTTATCTAAAACTGAGTTTTAGAATTTAAAATATCTTGAAAATAGATTTTTTGACAAAACAAATTCTTCAGTGATTCTTGATTGAATTTTACATACTTAGTAAAACAACAATTGATTTTCAACAAAGAAAATTATTTTGTTTCCATTTTTTTATAGCTACATTTTTAAAAGTTGTTTTTAAGCAAGGTTTTTTCATCCTTTTCAAAAGAAATAATTTTGTTGGATCACCGTGGTGGATACTTGTTCTTATATATGATAGGTTTGATTTTGTTGTGATGCTAAAGAGATATCTAAGCTAATGGCTATGTTTGTGAGAGTGTTTAAGTGGGGGTTTTCACTATGTATGCAGTGGTTGAATGTTCTAAATCTAATATAACAACTATGTTTAAAATGATTTGAAGTGATGATCTTTCTAGCTGTTTGTAGTTCTAGGTCTAAATAGTCTTAGTTTCTGGAACTCCTGTGTTAGGACCAAAAGAAATTTAGATATCTCCACAATGGTATGATATTGTCCACTTTAGGCCTAAGCGCTCATGGTTTTGCTCTTGGGCTCTCTCAAAAGGCCTCGTGCCAATGGAGATATCTTTTTTCCTTATAAGCCTATGATATTTTCCATGTGTTTTCGATGTGGGACTATATTTGCAACCTTGCAACCTCAACAATCTCCCCTTCAAACAAATGACCACATGTCCCCCTCAAGCGGAAACCTTTTCTGTTTGATATCCGATACTCCTCAAGCGGAAACCCTTTCTATTTGATATCTGATCCTCAACCCACCAGGACTTTCTGTCCCTCGGTCCACCCGACCTACTAAGACTTCACCGCATAGCCACAACTAGGACTTCTCTGCCTGGTATCTGGTCCTCTTGATCAAGACACGGGAGCCCACACATCCTTTATTCAACACTTAATCCACATGGTTAGATCTGGCTTCTTCCGACGATTAGTCCGATGAAGAGCGACTTGGCTCTGATACCAATTGTTAGGACCAAAAGAAATTTAGATATCTCCATAATGGTATGATATTGTCCACTTTGGGCCTAAGCCCTTATGGTTTTGCTCTTGGGCTCTCCTAAAAGGCCTCATGCAAATGGAAATATCTTTTTTCCTTATAAGCCTATGATTTTTCCCATGTGTTTTCGATGTGGGATTATGTTTGCAACCTTATAATCTCAACATCCTAAAACACAGTTGCGTTAGAAGTCCTTCATTTATGGTCCACAGATTCTTAGGGTTGCGATACTAGATTTTTCAAGAGATTTTTTTTTAATTTTTTGTAACCGAGGAGCAGTAATTGTGAACAATAATTATGAACAATAATTAATGAACATTAATTGTACATAGATTTTTCAAGATATTATTTTTACAGATTTTTCGTAACCGATGAACAGTAATTATGAACAGTAATCGTAAGCAGTGATTGTGAGCAGTAATCGAGTTTTGAAATTTTGAGATGAATCTAGGTACTTTGGAAGGATATTTTCCTAATTTTGTCTTCATCTTCCAGTTATGTCTTGTTGCTCAAGTTTTACCCCGACTTTTATAGGTCTTATAACGAGCTTTCAGTAGCTCTTGCTGCCCAACTTGGTTAGCACAGGTTTACAAACTTAAACCACGAGACAGGTCCTAAGTTTTTGAAGACAAAGGAGATGAAAAACAGAGTCTTTCCTCAGACCTAGAAATTTTTATTATGCTTCCATAGAAAGTTTACAGGAAAATTATTCCAACTAGGAAATTGAAAAACATACAAACAAATTTAGCTAGGGTACGAGCTTACATAAGGAGATTATAAAGACATTACAAGAGTATACTTACAGAGGGATTGAGAAACACACTTTGAACACATACTTGCACACTCTTGGACAACACTCTTGCACACACACTTGCACACTCTTTTACACACGGTTTGCAGAAACTTCGATCTCCTTAGCTTTGGAGAAGGGTGGCATTTATTGAAGGAGAGGAGACCTTGCTTCGGGGTGAAGAAAAGATGAGGTGGTTGCTCTAGGATGAGTGAGGGGGGGGCTGTAACGACCCGGCCCCTCGGCCCCTTGGGCGGCCCAACTGGCGGCCCCTTATGTCGTCAACCGACGATCATTGGCCGTGCCATTACTCACAAGTACTTTCCACCCTTGGCCAGTGGATTTTTGCCTTCCTCAGGATTCGAACTCTAGACCTCCAGGATAAGTACTAGAGTTTATGAATCCTGATACCAATTGAGTTGTAGAGTTCGAATGTAGCTCAATTGGTATAAGGATTCATAAACTCTAGTACTTATCCTGGAGGTCTAGAGTTCGAATCCTGAGGAAGGCAAAAATCCACTGGCCAAGGGTGGAAAGTACTTGTGAGTAATGGCACGGCCAATGATCGTCGGTTGACGACATAAGGGGTCGCCAGTTGGGCCGCCAAGTGGGCCGCCAGTTGGGCCGCCAGTTGGGCCGCCCAAGGGGCCGAGGGGTCGGGTCGTTACAATAAAAAGGCGCCTTTTTATGTAGCGGCCCCGCCTCTATGGTCCCCACAGGCAACCCTCTAGGCCGACGACCCTACGGTCTTCCCACCCCTGGCAGTGGGTTTTTTGCCTTTCCCAGGATTCGAACTCTAGACCTCCAGGCTAAGTACTAAAGTTCCTGAATCCTGGTACCAATTGAGCTACACTCTTTTACACACGGTTTGCAGAAACTTCGATCTCCTTAGCTTTGGAGAAGGGTGGCATTTATTGAAGGAGAGGAGACCTTGCTTCGGGGTGAAGAAAAGATGAGGTGGTTGCTCTAGGATGAGTGAGGGGGGGGGGGGGGGGGGGGGCAACGAGGTGGTAGAGTAGTGGAGGAGGATATGGGTTAGTGAAGAATAAAGTTGCAGCCAGAAAATAAAGTTGTCAGTAGGGAATAAAGTTGTTGTAAAGTTACCAGTGGGGAATAATGCTGCTGTAAAGTTGTCGGTGGAGAATAATTCTTCATGACGTCACGACTTACGTTTTTGGTAGGAGGATGTCATTGCTTATGTTGGCTTCAAGGTTCCATCATATTTTCTATATTATGTTCACCTACTGAGTATAATGAAGGGGTGTTGGTAGTCTGCGTTGCTGTGTTGTTGAGAGCACATATGTACTCCTTGTTGAGACAATTTATGGTCCATGTGACTATGTGTTTTGATATTTGGCAAAGGGTTTAAGTTAGGTTCATCTTTGTATTTGATATATATATTTGAGTGTGCAGGTTTGTAGATACACATATGACTCAACTTGATAGCTTCGGGTCCAATGTAGGATGGTGCATCCAAGGGACCATGGACAAGACAACAACTATGAGCCGAGGGAAGCACACTTCGAGGCATATGCGAAGGATGACATGAGGATGAGCCGCGTGCTTGTATACATCTGAGGAACGAGAGCTAAAGGCATACGCGAAGGATGACATGGAGATGAGTCGCGGGCTTGTTTGCATCCGAGGGACGAGAGTCAAAGCGAAGAAGGCTTGAAGGCAATAATCAAGGCTGCAATGAAGATCAAGTGAGTCACGAGGGACCGCGGACTCGACAACAAGGACTAAGGCCAAAGGAAGCTTCAGAAGACAAGACGTGAAGGATGGAGAGACATCCGAGGGACGCAAGGCTAATGGAGGAGGCTAGAAGGCTAGGTTTAAGTTGGTCGGGTGAGGACGAGTGTTGAGTGAATGTACTCGTGGTTGAAATCTTAGGTTTAGAATTTTACCAATCGACTGGTATGAGATCAGTCAACTAGTTGAGGGCACAGAAAAATCAATCGACTGATCTTTCTGTACAGTCGATTGGTATCGTCTAAATTCGAATATTGGGTTGTAACGTTTGAATTTGACAGCTGTCAGTCGACCGGTGTTAGCACCAGTCGACTTGTAACAGTTGGATCAGCAAACGAATTCTATTTAAGAGAACTCGATTTGCTTGAGCAAAGTTGATAAAATTGGACTTGGTTAAAGGTCAATTAGTAGTCTAAGCTCTCAGAGATCTTGTGCGAGGTTGAGGCGAGGTTTCTCTTCCCACATGGAGCTACATGAGCTAGCCGAAGGTTTTCCGGGGAATCATCCACCAACGGATCGAGATCGTCCATCTTACGGACAACCATGGAGTAGGAGCTTTATCTCCGAACCACATTAAATGGTTTGTCTCTTCTTGTTAGTGTTTTAATTAATTGTTTTTTTGCTTGCGCACACTAACGTTGTAGGAAGAAAACCGAGGATTAAGGGGTAACATCTATTCACCCCCCTCTAGATGGTCATCCGATCCCCTACACTCCTTTGTTGTTCTTGTAGAGCTGGCCAGATTCTTGTTTGTCGGTGTTCTACATTCTTTTGGTAATGTTGAAAAAGAGCCATATGTTGGGTAGAGAAAGTAAATGGGAAGATTCTGGTTCCTATGTTTTTTTGTCAGTAAATCTTTTGGTATAAATTTCACCAACTATGACAAAATTGTCTGGATCTT
This sequence comes from Boesenbergia rotunda, assembly GCA_024364735.1. Lineage (NCBI taxonomy): Eukaryota > Viridiplantae > Streptophyta > Magnoliopsida > Zingiberales > Zingiberaceae > Boesenbergia > Boesenbergia rotunda. The sequence goes on from JAGFNQ010004239.1 coordinate 164,222, forward strand.
CTAGTTGATCCCAAAACCAATTGTTTCCTTGAACAAAAGCCGCCAATATTTCAGTTGATCTGTTGGTGCTGAATGTGCTGACCACTCTAGATCAGGATCAGAAGGATACTCTTCAAGGTTTACCTGAATACCAATTATGTCATGAATATTTATTTTGATCAAATGTCTGGCTAGTTCTATATTTAGATTTAGCAATTCTGGTAGGGAGCTTTCGAATGTACAGATCACAAATGTGTTTTCATCTTCGAGTGCTTGGGCTATGATGTCACCCAATTTCTTTGGGAAGTTTGTAAGGAGTCGAGGTGCGTATCCAAAGCTTGGAAAGAAGTCAATAGTTCATTAAAGTAAATGGGGTAATAAGTAGTCCTCTGTAGTTTGCTAGGACATATACTTGAAAGTCAATATTGGTTTTTCTGAAAGAATAAAGTAGTTGACATTGACATCCATATCTAGCCAAGTCGGCACTGTTTTTAGTGAGTTTCTGACACCGTAATTTACTGTTGAATTTAGCTTCGTAGATGATTGTCATATTTTTGGGGATTTGTATGGAATTCTTTAAGTATTTCACATAACTCAAGAAAAGTATTAAAGGTTGATTTTTCTATCATACTTTGAACATATGTGGAAATGTCTTCGGGGATAGTGGTAGGAAGACCCAGCAACATGAATTCTGAGGCTCTCTATTCTGAGGTTGAGGCCACATTTGCTTTAAGTTGGCCAGAGTTAAGTAGTTGACCTATGGATAAGCGACTGAGGTTCTGTTTTGTCAAATTCGGTTATAGCCATTTGAGCATAAGTTCTGTTAGACTATTGCTCGTCTAATTTATCTCCTATTTTGAGTAAGGTATTTATAAAGAAGTTAGGGCTAATTATTGCTCTGGCAGAAGTGAATGATTCATCTAAGAGTAAAAGCCCTTATAAGAAGGTTTTTTACATTCTTGTATTGCTATTTTGACTTCCTCTTGGTCATAATATATCTACTTGTGTTCTGGAAAAGAGTACGTAACAAGAAATATTTTTGCCTTTCGATCTCTATACTATTGTTAAGAAGTTATTGGACAAAGCATTGATAGCAATTTTGTAATTAGAACTTCCTGGTGTGGTTGGATATTCCAAATATTGTCAAGTAGACAATTCTGTATATGATCTAGTTTGTCGCCAGAGGAAAAATAGAATTGTTTCTCATGTTTGTAAATTGTTGTGATTCTTGATTACTAAATCACATGATTTTCTTGGCAAAAGTTCGTATCTTCTTTTGTTTATCCTTAATCCTGAAATATTTAGTGAAGTTTAATATAATAGTCTGGATAAATTATCAATTAGGGAATTATTTATTTCCTTAATATGTTCCCAGTTAATTTTTAATCCTTTGTTTATAATTATATTTATGAATTTAAGTCATCACTTTGTGTTTAAGTTCTTTTTTAAGCCCTTTGTTTATTGACTGTATTTGACTATATCTTCATAGTAAGTTGTAATAATAATTTTTTGCTTTTTGCAAATGAATAATACGAAGACATCGAGACTATATATATATCTATCTTATTATTTAATTAAAAATCTGGATCCTTTACTAGCCAACTATCAATTGATTTAGTGAAGTCCAAAATCAATTGATTTGACAAAGTCCAAAATTATCTTAATATCCTTTTTTTCACATTGAAAATAATTTCAAAACATATTAGTAATTTTAATTTCTTATTCTTTAAATTCTAAAAATTCATAAGGTAAAATCATAAATCTTAAAAATACAATTCAAAAGCTAAATCTGTAATTACAAAATCTTAAAAAGAAAATTAAAATCTTAATCCAAAAATTAAAATTTTATAAAATAATTTATTAAATAAAAAAAGATAATTTTAATTTTAAATTATATTTTAAAAATTCCAAAATTAAAATTTTAAATTCTAACTAAATAAATTTTTATCTTAGGTTGAAATAAAATTTATATATATATATATTATAAATAATATATTATATATATATAAAAAATAATTAGAAAATATATAAATATTTAATAATTATTAATGATATATATATATATTTCCAATTGAACCCTCCAATTGCAGTGGCATGCTGACCAGGCTCACCATTCTGTATTGCTTGACCAAAGCATTGGGCTAGTGTCCAACTTAAGGGTATGGGTATGGGGACGAGGGTAATCGTCTTTTTTTCTTTTTTTTTTTAAGTGTCCAACTTAAGTCTCTCATCTGTTTAAGAACACTATTCAGCTTCTATTTTTAAAATCGCGCAGGATTGACACCTTTTACTCGATCAAATGCCACAATATAAACAATATTAATTCTTCCTTTACCGTCTTTGATGAGCAGCACTGACGTCCAAGGCCGGCTCTCAACCGTGCCCATTTTTTATTGATTCCTTATACTTTCTGGCCGGCCGGCACCTCGAACACTACTTATGATCTTTCTTCCTCTCCTGTCGTTCTTTGTTTTTCTACATGCAAATTAAGTTAATTATACTCGTTCATGATCTTTCCAACGTCCTTCTCTTCGCATTGTTTAATCATGGATGTTTTTTATCCATAAAAAGTTTTCTTTAAAAAAAGATATTAAGAAACTGAGTCAACAGGAGACTCAGAATTTGACTAGTAATTAGGAGAATGTTTTTCTCTTAACTGTGTGTAGCTGACCATCTCTCTTGCATTTCTCAACCCTAACCCTAGCACTAGCCCTCGCCGGCTGGCTGAGGAGATGGAGGGCGGTGAAAGCGGCTGCGAAGTCGGTAGCAGCGGCGACAAGCCCTGCGCTCGCTCCTTCGACTGCATCTTCTGCAAAAGAGGCTTCTCCAACGCGCAGGCTCTGGGAGGGCACATGAACTTGCACCGCAAGGACAAGGTCAAGGCCAAGGCGAAGCTCCTGCAGGGACCTCGTTCCCCGTTCGGCGCCACCAAGAGCGCCGCTGCTTCACGGAGGCTCGACCACGAGGAGACTGAGCTGACGGCCGCGGGGCAGCATGGCATGGTCGTTGAAGAATTGGACCTCGAGCTCCGGCTGGGACGATCAAAGACATGTACACATTTATAGACATATATATATTTTATCTTCAAATAATAAGGTTCATCGATCATTGAACAGTGAGTGCTCTAGATAAAGATTATTATGCTAAATTAATCTGATATTTTCTTCAATCTCTTTTATGTGAATAGATCATGTCATTTTAAGTTTATTAAGTAAGCATCAAACAAACTTAATCGCCCACATGGAATTATTGATAATATAGATACCATGTGTAAGATTGAATTTAGTTCTTGTGGCGTGCGACATACTTTGTTTGCACAAATTCACAATAATTAATGGCTTAAATACTTCTATCATCGGATTCTTAGTAGTTTGATTTTATCTTACTTGCGTGATTTGGAAAAGGTCATTCCGAGCGCCCCATACGGTCGACCTCACAGGATATGTAGAAAGATAATATGTTTGATATGCTTGTTTTCCATTTTTATTTTCTGTAGAAAATACGGTTTTCTGGAAAACGTATTTGGTTTGCATTTTCTGGCATTGTTTTCCATAAGAAGATAGCGTTTTCTGGAAAACTAGAGAATGAAATAAGTCATTTTCCAGAAAATGAAAAAATATGATTTTCTGAAAAATGAAAATAGAAAATGAAGCAAACCAAACGCCCTTAACACTTGGACACCGAGCTTTCATGAGAATTATCTCACTTGCATGAGCAAGATAGTCATTTCTGGTAGTAATCACGAAGCACCTACCCATTAAGTTAAGCCCTCCTCTCTAGTCTAAGTTCCGGTTCAAACGTATCCATTTCTCACGAGCATGAGTGATAGCCGAACTTTTGAAGGACTCTTTTTTTTTCTTCTAAATCAATTAATTCTTGTTTGGGAGATGCAATATTAAATGCTTAAATCATTCCTAGTGCTCATATTCCTCCCAGCTCTATCTCTTGAAATAAAAGTGATAATAATTTAACATGTTTTGTTGTTGTGGTTGAAGGAACCTAAGTGGCAAAATGTGATTTGTTCGTCTTAGCACACTCGCCAATCCGTCCTAGGATCAATATAGAGGAGATAAATCAGGAGATTACTAGTCCGGATATTGTGACTAGCGTGTGGTTGAAGGAACCTAACTATATATACAAGTTGTTCACAAGGATTTATGGAATGCAATTTCAAAATATGATATAGCAATAATTATCGTACACATGACATCAAATATATATCATATTGATCCTAGCGGGAGGTGGCCCCCTAGTCGGCCGCTCCATTAGTCCTCGTCGGGTTTAGGCTCGGGTCGTCGGTTAACGATCGAGAGGGTGTTCGGGCAGAAGCCCCTACCCGACGGTCTCCCAGAGAGTATGGGGGAGGTAACCCTGGGAGGCATCGAGGTACCTACCTCTCGAGGGTGCCCCTGCCGAGGGTGGAATGAAGGAAGCCCCCCAATGGAGGGGGTTAGCCGGTCGACTCCCTTGGCCGAAGTGCCCGACCTATAGATCACCCACTCCAGGCGCAGGGGGTCTCCAGGTTTGCCTGGCTAGCCTTGCATCCCCTCCAAACTCAACCCAGAGCCACTGAGCGGCCTTACGGTCGAAGAGACGTCGAGACGAAGGAGGTAGGGTCGGTACGATGTCATATCTGAGCGCTTGGGGTAGAGGTGACTCGACGAGGGAGGTAGGTGAGGGTCGTACAGTGTAATAACTATGACTTATCTTGGGAGTGCCTCCGCCGATTGAGGTAGACAATTTGATTGGCAGTGTCTCTGACCATATCCCTATCATAACCTCGGTCTGACACCGAAGGATGACCACAAAAATTTGGAGGGAATCCTAACACAAGGTGATAGGACAACCTGTCAGTATAAGGGTGTGCCTAGGACCACTATAAAAAAAAAAGGGAGGGGGATTCTTTCAACCGTCTATGGGGGAAGGAGAAAAAAAGGAGGAGAGGTGGTCGCCAGAGTATCTTAAGAGCCCCTGGGTCCTCATTGCCGCAGACAACTCTCTGGGAGTCATCCCAAGTGCCATCTAGTTCTGAGTCACCCTCTTCGCTTCACGACAATATCACATATGATAAACACTTATTCATTGAAATAAATTATATTTTAATTAACTATTACTCTTGTTGTGATTATTATTGAATCACCTCTTTGGATGTCATACAAGTATTATATATATTCTTTTTTATATATATTATTCATTTAAATTAGAACTTTATTTTAATGACTTTTGAAATTCTTGGATGACTTAAAATGCTCAGAGAGATTTTAAATTCTCTTGAACATTTTATTGGAAATCTATTTATTTTTGGACACTTGTGAGACACGTGAGTGCATACCTGAAAATCAAAAGAGAGATTTCGACTTGGGTTTGTAGCGATTTTTATAGGAGTCAAGAGAAACCTCAAAGTGTGAAAAAAATGGAGTCCTTTTCTAAGAAGATCATAATTAATAGAGGATTTAATTAAATAAATTTGGACCTTCGTTAATGGCCCATTTTTTAACGTCTGGCCCAATTTACAAACTTTTTCATCCGGCCTAATTTTAGAATTTGTCGATCTCACAAATACGATGATTAAATTCATTTCGGATGATCTTTATAATAATTTATCATTAGGTTACATGAAAAAAAGATAAATCATAAGATTAAGAATCAGAATTATGATTAAGAATCGGAATTGTTTTTTTTTCAATGCTTCTATCAAAATTACTTTCTGTTCTATTATAATAAATCTATGATCGTCTAACCATAAGTCATCCGTGGAGACTTAATTGGGCTAACAAAATTAAGGTATTTAAGTGTGCATGCGTGTGGATCATGTCTTCATCCAATTAAATTTGACAACTTTTTTATTTCTCGAATATTTTAGACATTAATATTTTTCCCATCTAAATGTATTCATAAAATAGCTCATCTGTATTTCTATATAAATTAATAGCAAAAAAAAAATTAAAATCTTTTTCAAACTTCATAGTATTAAAGACCGAATTGAAAAACCCTCAGCAAAAAAATCCGCATGCTCGGATTCGGATCTCCAATTCAGCTTTCAAGTCCTCAACCCGGCAGCCAATTGTATTCCACACTCTCGTCCTTAAACCAGGGGCCCGAACCTGCTCCGGCACTGGCGACCGGCCAAACTGTGATAAAAACCGTGGACGCCGTCTCATCTTCCCGCTCCGCCCCATCTCCTCGTCCACCCCCCCTCGCCATCTTCCCGATCCCGATTTCCTTCTCCTCCAGTTCACGCTCGATGCGCTTCTCCTGGCTCGGCCGCTGCCTCGTGCGATCCGTGCGCTCCGGATCTTCCAAGGTACGATCTCGTCCCTACGCCTCCGTTTCTCGTTCGATAATCGCTCCTCTCGGTGAAATAATCCGGTACGATCGCTTAGGTTGCTCTTTCCGGTGTTCGTAGCGCTCAGAATGTGGTTTCCGGCGACATTCTGGTATCGGCCTTCGAATGCGACGGCTACGGACTAGGGTTTGCGAGGGGTTATCTGACTCGAGTCGGAGCGAGTAAGGCCGTCGGCTCAGGGAATCATCTATTGGATCTGAGGTTTCTGTTCGTGAATCCTAGTTTTAGGCGATTTTTCTCCAGTGAATCTTCTGGCGAGAAAAGTAATTGATTTTATGGGTAAAGTGATTTATAATTGCTTGGAAGCTCCTTTTACTAACCAAAATTTGTGTTTTTTAATAGATTACGATAACTCTGGTCTGAAGGATAAGAAGATCCCTAAAGATGATGCAAACAACACATCGGATTCTAAAGGTGCATGATGGTTAAATTACATGGTCGTAATTTCATCATACTCTTTCCCCTCTTTTGTTAAATAAGCTAAAGGTATGATGATACTCCATCAAAAATGACCATCAATTAAGGATTCTTTGGTAATGTGGTTTTGTTGGGGAGGGGAGGAACTAAGTTCCCCCATTTTGACGTAAGTTTATTGGATAGCAACGCCCGGCCGGAGGTGATAGCGACATCCGACCGGAGGTGATAGCGATTATCTTGTAGGTTATTGAATCCGTTGATTCACGCACGAATATCGAAAATAATTTTCTATAACCTGTTCATTCGAAGATAATAACAGGAAATAGGAAAATAAACAGCACTGCCAAATATATTATTAATAAAAAATTTCCTCCTAAACATCAACTAAACCGACGCTTATATAGACCCAAAACCTTAAGCTACAAAGAAAGGGAAGCTCACATTCCTAAAATCCTTAAATCGATTCTAAATCCAAAAATACACAAGATGAAAATTATCAAAAATAGCCTAAATACCCCAAAAAATAGAAAATTACAAAAAAGAATAATTTACTAAAAATAATAAAAAGAATCCAATGAATCCTCTTGCATCAATTGCCTGACTTGAAAAAAACTCATCCTCGAATTTAAAATAGTATCTGGCAGTAGCCTAGGAGTAATGTCCTCTGGTGTAAACTTGACAAAATCAACTAGCCATTGTTGCACTTCTGTTGGATACTAATGTCCACCATGCACCCTATCATGCTCATATATCTTTGCCATTATACCTGGCATGACAGCATATTCAATATGAAGTTGCAGTTGCAAAACTGGTGGGAAATCAACGAAGAGAACACCTTTTGGAGCATCCTGTGTATCCCTTGGTTTTCTGCTTGATATTTATTTTTGCCCTCCTCGAGTTGCTCTACCTCAACATACTTTTCAAATGGGGCATAACATTCACGACAAACCTTTACATCTAGCTGTAGATCATAGAATGATGCTTTTCTGGTGGTTTTGTAGTCATCATTAATGCATTCAATATAGTTCATTAATGCATTCAATATAGTTCATGGGGTGTCCTTCAAACAAATGCTGGATTGCGCACTCAACCACAATTCCCTTCATCTTATTCCCTTCATCTTATCTTCCAGTTTTTCACATTGAACTCCGTTGAGTTCGTGGACATCATGCTGCATAAAAGAATCATATGTGTACCAGCCAAAACATTTTGTCAATTCCTTTGTTGCAATACTGTTGTCACTATAATGAAGTTTATAGAAAAAACTTTGAAGAGCCAAGGGAATCATATGTTGTTGACATATGATACACAACCTTAGTATGTAGAAGAGAGTTCATGTAACAAGCCACTCCTTGATTCTCAAGGCCAACATAATTTGTTTCTTTTATCGAGTCCTAACTCCAGTAATCTTGAACCTTACGGACACCAATTTCAGCCTCAATTACACAAGGATCATTAACAAGATATCCTCCCACTGGAATTATAAAGTTCACTTAGAGTCATAAATGAAGTAAAGCTCCAATCACTTTCTCGTCCATTAAATTGATGTTGTGTATCTTTTCTTATTGCGTACTTCCCATGAATTTGATTGACAACTGCAAGGGAGAACTGTGCATATATGCTTCAGCCATATGGTAAAGTGGTTGAATTAGCAACATCAGGGTAGATCGATGAGTGGTCTACATTATTTCCCTTGGGGAAAATCAGCACTCGCCATTGTTGATTGTTTGGTGCAGCTTTGGCTGGACTGATATAACTTCTATTGGCTGAGGTTCCGTAAACTCCTAATGAGATTTTTCCTTGCCCTCTTGGTCAGGGTTGATTGAGCCCCAGAGAACCCTAATCTGCAGCTCCTCTCGGTCTTCATCATCTTCATCAATTTCTTCCTCATAAACTGGATCACCGACTATTTTGATCTCGTCGTCTACATCTTTCTCAATTAATAAATTCTTACCCTGTGATGACGACCGGATAGAATGTGAATCCTGAGGGTGAATTGGCCAACTGTTTTGATTGCCCCTAATCATTGGCTTTCGGTTAAGTGTCTTTTCACCAACTAGGGCATGTTGGAAACTTGCATCCTACCTCAATGTATGAAGTCACTGAGATAGAGATTGAATGTATCTAAAAGAAAGAAAGTGATTTTTCATCTTCTTCTTCATCTCCTCCTAATCCATGATCTTGGCCATGCCTTGTCAGTCACGTGAGCATCACAATTGCTCCCACTATGCCGATGCTCGACCTCTGAGTTTGACGGTAACCAATTTCATTTTCACATGATTGGATACTTCCTCATAACAAAAAATCCTCTCCACTTTGTTAAGCCAATCCTTGAAGTCCTCGTTCTGTAGAGTATTAGAAAACTCAGGAAGATCAACTAGAAATCTGATATCTCCATATCGTTCCTCTCGACCATGACTTTCGTTGAATTGAGCACGACTGTGATATGGATTTTTGAAAGCGGAACCAGAATTATGATAAAAGAAGTTACCACCTTTAAGATCTTACGTCGCTAGACGTTGAGATAACTTTGCGATTTGTCTCTATAGATCTTGAGTCTCGTCTTAGATGCTACGATCACGGTGCGAGGCTTTGAACTTGCATGTCATGACCACGATCATGACCATGACGACCATCCATGGGATCCAATACTAATCGACGTTGGGCGAAATAGTGATTATCCTATGGCAATTGAATCCGTTGCTTCGCGCACGAATACCAAAAGCAATTTTCTATAACCTATTGATTCAAAAAGGAATATCAGGAAATAGGAAAATAAACGGCATTGTCGAAAAGATTATTAATCCAAAATCTTCCCCCGAAACCAACTAAACCAACGCTTATATAGATCCAAAACCCTAAGATGCAAAAAGGAAAGAAATACTAACAGAAAAGAAAAATACTCACAATCCTATGGAAATTATCAAAAATACCCTAAATACCAAAAAATCGAAAATCAAAAAAAAATAATTTATTAAAATTAATAAAAAGAATCCAACGAATCCTCTTGCATCATATAGATAGTGAATGCATTGGCCATTACCCCCTCATCTCCATAACCCAATGCGCCTTTTCAATTCAATAAGGATGCAAGCACAAAACAAATACTTCGTTACACACTTAGAATACCGCAACAAAAATTAGTAAATTATAATGTCATTACCACTGGTAGAACTACTTGTTGTTTGTCTAATGATTCTATTTTAAATGATTAGCTCAATTCTTATCTCTAAAATATAAATTGTAGCAACAAACATTAGCAATTAAGTATTTAACATTAAGTAGAACTAAGGTTCAACTGAATGGGACTAAGTCAAAATATCAGCAATTAGAAGGCAATAGTATTTGCGGCGTGTTGCTTAGAGTCTCCTAGTTTATAGGAAAATGATTTATTTGTAAATAGGGGTGAACAAGAGTTGGTTAAACCAAATTAACCGACCGAATTAAAAAGTTCGATTTGGTTATTTAGGAAATTCATTTTTTTTATAGAAAGTATTGGTTATTTTGGGTAATTTGGTTCGGTTTCAATTTTCAAATTCCTAATTTGGTTAAACTGAATAAACTAATATGTCACATGGTTGTGTCACATGGAGACACGACCGCGTCACGTGGAGACAAGGTCATGTCGCGTGATTAGCCATTGGAAAGTTTAATCGGTTCGGTTAGGTTGAAAAAATTTCGGTTTGTTCGGTTTCAGTTGAATTGGTTTGGTAAACCGATTGCTCAGCCAAATTTGTAGAAAATATGTTTTTGAAAAAATCATTTTCAGAAAATAGATTTTTTTTATTGTTTGGATCTATACTAAAATGTATCTAAGCATACTTTTTTGGTATTTGGTGCACATAGGAAAATATTTTCCTCATCTTAAAGTTGGGTCTATCAGATGATTTGGGTCAAGTAGACCTATCTAATGGTACTGATCAACACGTCTGAGTTCTGACCCACCCAGACTTGCTAGATCATCCAGACCAACAAGCTCACTTGAATAGGTTGGCCCCCCTTGAACAGATCGGACTGCTCAGACTGGATGGATCGATCATCCAACTCAATTGAATCGACTGGTTCACTCGAACGTACCAGATTGTGCAGATTGATTGGCTCAATCAAATGTGCTAACTAGCTCACCAACTCAACTGCCCTGACTAGCCTACCAATTTGACTGCCCCTCGACACATTGTTTTGCTTGGACTAGCCCTCGACCCATTGTTTTTATTGGCTCGACTAGCCCTCTGACCCATTGTTTTGATTGGACTGCTCAAACAAATAAGCCTAAACGGATTAGACAACTCGACCTGCTTGAACTGTTTAGATTGTCTGATTCAGTAGTCTTGCTCGACCACCCTGTCAAGCTAAGTTGATCAACCTGATCAAATCACTCTCGCCTAGATCACTTGGCTTGATTGATCCACCTGGACCACAGCTTGCTCGACCGGACTGCTCGACCTACTTGATCTGCCCAGACTGACTGAATTGCTTGGCCTGTTCTACTATAGTAATTTCCCCAAATTAATCAACCTGCATAAAGGAGAAAGTAGATCGGACGACAGGAGAAATTTATTGGTAAAGAAAAATGTTTGTGGATGAGTAGGGAAAATAACTTCCTCCTTTTGAAGGGAATTACTTTTTCTCAACAAAAGCCCATCACCAAAAGAAAGTTTACTGCAAAAAAATTATCTGTGAATTTTCTATTACACAAAATATTAAAAAAATCTTCAGTAAAACGAATGGAACCTTAGCCTGGAAATTATTTATAATTGATATCGGTAACCTCGTTCTCTCAGAGAGTGTTGAGTAAAGAAATGCATGAGGTTTTAATAAAAATGTGATTACTTTGAGAAATTAAGTTTAACCTTGATAGGTGATAAAATGTGACAAAATGGACTATATGATAATATGAATGACTTGGAAATAAGTGGAGAAACTCAAGCAATTAGATATGGTGTAGAGTTAAAAGTGATCCAAGAAAACCTAAGATAATTATGAAAAAGATCTAAATGACCTCTGTATTAGTAACAACATAGGTACATAGCCTTAGTTTTTAATGATGCCATATTCGTATAGAAATTGTCACTGTTGGGAAATATATTTTATTGTTATTCTAATAGTGATCTTTCTTTTATTGTTCGCCACTAGTTCATTTCACCCCTAAAATTTAAAATCAAATTATACTTTCTTTGGCCTACTATATATTTTTAAATTCATTATTTAACTATAATATCATTGCAGTTCACACAATTGTATAATTTCACAGTTGCATTAATATATTAATTACGATTTCCATTTTTATTTTTTTAATAATTTTTATTTTTTATAATAATTTTCTTCTAATATTTTTTCGTTTTCATTTCACTTATATATTTTCACATAAAATTACACTTTGTATTTTATTGACAGTCTAAGTTATTATTTCTTAACACCTAGGGTGCGTTTGGTTGGGGGTTATCCTTGATAACCTTGGTTATCCATCAAAGGTTATCAACGAAAACCTTGTTTGGTTTCGATAATTAGCTATTCCCAAGTAATAATCGATGTCCGACACGTCAGCAAAAGGTCATGCAACCAGGAATCGAAAAACCTTAGGAAAGTAAGGTTTTTCTTGATTCCAGGGTTATGCAACTTTTTTTCCAAAATTATCCTCCAATATTTACATTTAAGACGAAAATAACTATTACAATTTATTAACTTTCGAAAGCGTTATTCATGACCAACGATTACAACGACGGTCGGCGACCACGTCGGCGTCGACGCCGCGGGCGACCGGCGACAGCGGCGGCCGGCGACCACCGCCGGCGGCCCGCCACCCCGCCGCCCGGCGACCACCGCGGCCGCCGATCGTCGGCGGGCGCCGGCGACCGGCGACCGCGACGATCAGCGACGGCCGACCGACGATCAACGATTGCCAGCGATTGGCGACCGCATCGATTGGCGACCGCCGGCGACCGACGACGGCCTGCGGCAACCGGTGACCGACGACCACCGTCAACGGCCGCGACCAACACCAAATTAAAATATTTTTTATTTAATATTTTAATTAGATTTTTTATATATTAAATAGAGATAAAATAAATAAATTTAATTTAAATTTTAATAAAATTATCTAATAAATTCTAAAGGGTAATATGGTAAAATATTATATTATGTTATATACTATTATCTCCAAACAAACAAATTTATTTGATTACCTAGATTGAACCAAACAACTTCTTGTTATGTTTCATTCCCCATTACCTTGGTTATGTGATTACTTGATAATCACATAACCAAGGTTATATACGATAACTTGAACCAAACGCACCCCTAAGGATAAGGATAATTATTTAGTCTAATTAATATAATTTATTAAACCTTGATTGCTTGTGTATTATTTTAATTTGTTATATTTTGTAGATATATTTGCATAATATTAAATTTGTTGAGATTTTATATTACAACATCATTTTCCTTCAAAAATGTTTGAAATCAAATATTTTTTTTTGTTTTTCATTAAAAGATGGGCATTCAAAGTAAGAGTGTGATTTGCCTAACAAGATTTCATAATTCTCATTCTTTTCAAAACTCGTTTTGTTAGATTATACCAAATAGTTTGTGTTTAAATAAAAAATTTTCATCTCAAAGTTTTTAATTTTATTGAAAATGAAATAATAAGGATCTTGGATTCCCAAACACAGCCTCAGGTTCCTGTAAACAACTCTATACATTGTGGATATGTTTTACTCTTTTCAAACTTCATGTTGTGCTTTCTAGCTATATGTTTGCCAAAGCTATGAAGACAAGTTTGTTCTCAACCATTTACTCTTTCTTATCTGCAGGCGATTCAAACCCAGAAGATCATGGAAATTTTCAGGAGGATTTTATGAAACAAATACAAAATTTTGTAGCTCCTCTTCTATTTATTGGCCTATTGCTGTCATCTTTCTCTACAGGTTCATTTGAACAGAAAGAGGTCAGCTTTTCATTTAATTTTTTAAGCCATCTAAATAGTTTTATTTGCCTAGTAAACGATTGCTTTCTGTCTACTACTGTAAATTTTCAAGGCTGAAATACTATTGTATAACATGCATAGACTTGCACCTCGTGAAAATTGCAATATATTCAACTGGCAGTTCAAATTAGCGCTCATCATTCCACTTATGAATGGGTATTAGTTTGCCATATGTGTGCATAATAACTTATGAGTAAATCAATTGTTTACCAGCTTTGATACTTCAATTGGTTGGTTTTGGACTAATGGCTAATAACATGCATTAAATCCCTTAAAGATGTTTGTGAAAAACCCAATTGTTTGTCCAGTTTTTTCTCTGCACTTGACCTGTCAACTATTTTAGCAGAGTGCCTATCTACCTTTTGCTAACTGGGCAAGTCAATGTCTAAGTTATGATTTAATAAAGGACTTGACCATTTTAGAGGATGATGCAACAATTTTATTTTTAGTTGCTGCAATTTTGAATGCTATAACAACCACTGTGAATTGGCGTATGAAGTTTTATGTTTTCTTTTATTGTTTTTTATCCAAACCACTAATACAGCAAGGACGGCTTGCTGTCTTGTTGGGTCTCATTTTCATCGATAATACCTCATAGGTCCAAACATGGATTCTCTGACATAAAGGTAAAATTTTATTAATTTATGTAATCACATTCATTTGTAAAATTTCAATCGTACATAATGCACTTGATAATTCCATTCAGTGGCTTTCCTTTTCTGTTTTTCTTGACTTCTATCATAAATTTTGCTATTCTGATGCAAAGTTTTGTTTTTCCAGATTAGTTTCCAAGAGTTCAAAAACAAGCTATTAGAGAGAGGTTTAGTTGATCGCATTGTTATATCAAACAAATCAGTTGCAAAAGTTTATGTCAGAAGCACATCTCAAATAAACAACCGAGCACATGACAATGAAATTCGAAGTTCAGCTGATGCTCATCCTGAACATGCACCTAGTCAGTACAAGTACTATTTTAATATTGGAAGCTTGGGATCATTTGAAGAAAAGCTGGAGGAAGCGCAGGAAGCATTGGGCATAGATCCACATGACTATGTTCCAGTAACTTATATCTCTGAGGTAGTTTGGTTTCAAGAGCTGCTGAAGTTTGCTCCAACAGCTTTTTTTTTTGGTCTTCTTTACTTTATGGGCAGAAGAATTCAAGGTGGAGTCAATGTTGGTGGTTCAGGAAGGGGTGGTCAAGGTATTTTTAACATTGGGAAAGCTCCGGTGACCAAGATGGATAAGAACTCAAAAAACAAGGCAAGCATATCATCTTTATTAGGCTTCTTAGTTTTTCTTGTTTTCCCTTTTTTGATTAACAAGACGGCTTCTTAGTTTTTCTTGTTTTCCATTTTTTGATTAACAAGACAATGAACAGAAAGTTGATCTTCTATTTTTTTTTTTGTTTTACTTAGTAGTGATGATAAGTAACTAATTGTCTGCTGTGTGTGCGCTGTTTTTTACTGAATTAAATGAGCTGTTTGCTAGACCTTATTGTTCCTGTATTTTCATTATTGTATGTCTATCCTAATTTGTCCTGTACACATAAGCTAGGTGTATTTCAAAGATGTTGCTGGCTGTGATGAAGCCAAACAAGAAATAATGGAGTTTGTGCACTTTCTAAAAAATCCTAAAAAGTATGAGGAACTGGGAGCTAAAATCCCAAAAGGTGCACTTCTTGTAGGACCTCCTGGCACAGGAAAGACACTTCTTGCGAAAGCAACTGCTGGCGAATCTTCTGTTCCATTCCTAACAATTTCAGGGTCTGATTTTATGGAAATGTTTGTTGGTGTTGGACCGGCCAGAGTAAGAAGCCTGTTTCAAGAAGCTAGACAATGTGCTCCTAGTATAATTTTCATCGATGAAATTGATGCCATTGGCCGAGCAAGAGGTCGTGGAGGTTTCGCAGGTGGCAATGATGAACGAGAAAGCACACTGAACCAGTTACTGGTAGAGATGGATGGATTTGGGACAACATCAGGAGTGGTTGTTCTTGCTGGTACAAATAGACCTGATATCTTAGACAAAGCTTTGCTACGACCTGGACGATTTGATCGGCAAATAACAATTGATAAACCTGATATTAAGGGCCGTGAACAGATCTTCCAGATTTATCTTAAAAAGATCAAGCTAGACAATAAGCCATCATTTTACTCCCAAAGATTAGCTGCTTTAACTCCTGGATTTGCTGGAGCAGATATTGCTAATGTTTGTAATGAGGCAGCTTTAATTGCTGCGAGAAGTGAAGAAACACAAGTGACGATGCAACATTTTGAGGCTGCTATTGATAGGATCATTGGTGGATTGGAGAAGAAGAATAAGGTAATTTCATTCTACTTATCATTGTTTTCCCTAGAATTTATCTTGTTTTCTTTTTACCTAGATTTCAGCTTATGGTAACAATAACAAATTTCGATACTTGAAAATGACGCTATCATGATTTGTCTATTGATCGGCTATTGGACAGCTGTGATTTCTGCTAGAGAAGTTTTGAGTCTTTTTGATGGTTTAAATGTAATGTAGGGATATCCTGAGCATCTCCAGGCTGTCCACCTCTAAGTCATTCATGCTCTGCAAATCTTACATAATGAACTTTTTTTAAAGGTAATCAGCAAGTTGGAACGTAGAACTGTTGCTTACCATGAAGCTGGTCATGCTGTTGCTGGATGGTTCTTGGAGCATGCCGAGCCCCTCCTTAAAGTAACAATTGTTCCTCGAGGTACTGCAGCTCTGGGATTTGCTCAATATGTCCATAATGAAAGCCTTTTGATGACCAAAGAGCAGCTCCTTGACATGACATGCATGACCCTAGGTGGACGCGCATCTGAAGAGGTTTGAACTACTCTTCTAAACAAACTCTCCTTTTTAATATTTTTTAGTTTGTGCACATTGCATTTGATTACTGTTTTCCTTAAAAGTGGTATGCTATAATTGAACTGGATCCTTTAATTTAATGTTTATACAGATAAAAGGGCACTCGTTACAAAATGCCATTCTTTACTAATATTTGATTAAATAGGATTAAAAATTAATAAACTAAATGTCTTTTGACGTTTTTCTGCTATTGTTTTTCTCTTTAAATTGATTTGGCCTTCCACCTCCTATCGTGTAACTTCACAATCTCTACAAGAATTGAATTTAGTACGCATTTATTTCCTGGAGCTGATGCTTAACCCCGAATAACTAGTAAGACGATCCAAGATGAAGCTTCATCTTGGTAGATTTTTCAAACACTAGTCTATTGTATTCATAACTCCTTTGGTGCCTTTGTGGGACTACTATTTCAATTGGTACTTGCTGTTGAGGGGGGGTTGACGTATCTTTACACTTTACCTTCTGATAATTTCTATTTATTTTGCTGGTATTTTCTGATTTCTTGAGAACATTATATTGTTGAACGTACAACTGTAATCACACACTTGATGATCTTCATAAACATATATTTCTGACAATTTCGTCTGATATCTTATTACTCTGCGCTTTTAGCTGAATTACTTATTTGTTAAACTAGAACCACATCAACCCCATTCGGTCGAAGTCTGAAAACTTAGACTTCACTCGGGATTGTATATCCGCATCCCTTTGTTTCCTGTTCTTGATCTGTCCCAAGGATTGCATTGATTGCCTATGCTATTTGCAATTTAATAATGTAATCAGCGTGTAACATCTTACAATTATACGTTACACAGCTAAACTCTGGTGGGTTTGATCAATTCAATAGAAATAACATGACTGATTGTTTCAGGTTTTGATTGGAAAAATCTCTACGGGCGCACAAAATGACTTAGAGAAGGTCACAAAAATGACCTATGCGCAGGTTGCGGTCTACGGTTTCAGTGACAAGGTTGGACTTCTCTCCTTTCCCCAACGCGAAGATGGTTTCGAACTGTCCAAGCCATACAGCAGCAAGACGGGAGCCATCATCGACGGTGAGGTGAGAGAGTGGATTTCCAAGGCATACGAGAAGACCCTGAACTGATCAAAGATCACAAAGATCATGTCGCACAAATCGCAGAGCTCCTGCTTGAGAAGGAAGTTCTGCACCAAGATGATTTGGTTCAAGTCCTGGGCGAGCGACCCTTCAAACCAAGTGAACCGACAAATTATGATAGATTCAAGCAAGGGTTCCTAGAGGACGAAGAAAAGAAAAGTCAAGAGACCACCCTTGAGGGTCCCTCGAGTTCAGATGGTGATGTGCCATTATCATTAAATGGGGACGCTATACCTGCATAATTAAGATGGTTATTCATAGTAAGTACTAATCTTATATTATTGAGTGCAGAAGACTTTGAGGTTAAGAGAAAATATGTATAGCTCAACAATCGGTCTATTAATCCACGTGGATTGGATGAGTTGTAAGATTGTCTGCCCATCCTGAATGGTTCCCTCTGTCCTTGTAAAGATCTCTTCAACAAATTTGTATTTGAAATTCTGTCCGATGCTTAGAAGAGGATTATAAAGTTTAGGATAAAAATTAAGTCACACCTTGTTCTAATGGAAATGTGGGGTATTATGATACTATTAAATTTTTTTTAAGAATAATTTTAAAATTTGCTAGCATGATTTAGTATTCCCAATTTTATTCCAAACCTATTTAACACAATTTATCTGTAGCCAACAACTATGCTGACATGACTAGTCTTTTATCAAAATGATAAACTTGCTCTAATACATAGCTAATAACAAAGTATCTGACCAAACGATAAAAAGTTGCTTATCTTTCATAACAAATCACACTGGCAATCTCCATCAACAAACTCTAACAGCATAGCAAACAAGTGTTTAAACAAATCTTAGGAGCTGAAGTTGTGTTTCCATCCACCATACTCTTCTCCTGTTTCCTATTCTTCCACCTAACCAAATATAACAAAGTTCTCAATCCATAAAACCCATGAATGATTAGCAGAGAAATGCATTAAAGTTGTGACCCCAATATATTTCTTATTTTGAAAATACTTTTATTTTAACAATACATAAAATACTCTTTACTAATTTAATTAAAAATTATTTAAACATCATCAAAATCAAAATCATTTAAACTTGATTAAAATTACTTCAAAATTATTATAATGACATAGCTGCTATAATTGTAACAATCATAACGCATTCAATAATTTTAAATTGATTTCGACTGAGTTCAAACGATTTTAATTAAGCACAAGTAATTTTGATTAAATTGATAAAGAATATTTTTATGTATAATAATTTTTAATCAAATTTTGCTATATGTTATAGCAATACTAGAAAAAATAAAGATATTTTTAGGATGAAAAATATGAGCTTTTACTAATTAATGAATTACCTCTTTGTTGGTGAAGGTGACACCAGCTCGGATCTCTCCGCCGTATCTCCGGTCGGCAAGCACCACCCTGTACTTGGTAGTCTGCAGCTCCGCCGCCCCCTCCTCCACCCCTCGAGCAATCACATCTCCCACGTAGATCCTGCGCCAACAAATAGTCGAAGAGCTTCACAATCGTCAATTCCGCCAAAAATGCCATAAAAAATCTTCTCCACGTACGTGGCCTCGCCGAGGAAGTCGTCGGAGGTGAAGGTGTCGTGGTCCATGACCCTCAACGTGACCTTGTGCTGCTGGTTCTGGTGGTCTGCAGCCGCCGCCGCCGCCGGCGACCGAACCAGAAACCTGAACGTCTCGTTCCACGTAGGGCTGCTTCCCTGGTCTGAAGATCAGAAGGTGAACCAAAAGAGCACAAAAGTCAAACTTAAAATCCTGCGACGGGTTGACTGACCTCGAGCGATCTTGCTCTTGTGTTCTTGGCCTCTGTACTGGATCACCACGTAAGGATCTATCTTTCCTGCTACCAAATTACAAGGATCTTGAATTCTGGGGACAATTATATCGTCGGAAAAAAAAACAGAAAAAAGAAAAAGAAGAGAGAAAGATACCAAGTAGGTCAGTGTTCTGAAGTCCCTTGGCATCGACCAGCTGCAGCTCCAGAATTCCCTTCCCCATTTCTGACTTAAGTTTTGCTTCTCTTTTTCGTGTTTGATGGAGGAATTAGAGTTTGGGGGGATAAATGGCATCCCACATTCCAAGTCAAGGGATGAACAAGTCCAAGATTAATCATAGTATTGTGTTCAAAGCAACTAGAAAAACATGTGTTTGTTTTTTCCTTATCGTGTTCTTATTATTTTAATTTTTGAAAACGCTTCTTGCACAAGTAGAGGAAGGTGGGACCCAATTGATATTTGTATATGGTGTAGTTGGTACTTGTAGATATTTGTATGTGGTGTTGTTATAATAGGTAAGGAATCGAATCTCAAGTGTGTATTTCGTTGGTTACTTAATCCTCATGTGAAGGATTGTTACGTTGAATGATGTCTCCCGTAATTTATCTTTCTTTCTGATCCGGGGATATGATTTTTAGAGGGATTCAGGGCTCGGTCGGGTTCGATTGCCGATCTAAACCAGTAGCAAATAAGCCGAACCAAGAGTCACCCGAGGTCTGGTACTCGGGGTCGGTCACCCGAGGTCTGGTGCTCGGGATCGTCACTTAAGGCTGGGCGCTCAAGGTCTGATACTCGGGGTCGGTCACCCGAGGTCTGGTGCTCGGGATCGTCACCTAAGGCCGGGCGCTCAAGGTCTGATACTCGGGGTCGGTCACCTGAGGTCTGGTGCTCGGGATCGTCACCTAAGGCCGGGCGCTCAAGGTCGGGGGCGCATGGTCGGTCACCCGAGGCCGGGTATTCATGAGCTCTTTGAAGACAGTCGATCGATTATAAGTTGTCCTTATCAATATTCAGAAGGCAACCGCCTCAGCCTAATCATTACCTGGCATAGCCGCCTAAAGTTAATGAGGCACAGAAAAGACAACTTCAATACAGTGTCAGGCGGCTGTGACAGTTTCCCAATATTAATGTGGTTGTCGCTATCATGATCTGTCGATTGATCTTCTCTTAATGAGACATGACAGCTCGCACGCGGGAAGACCCTTTCTGCCCCCTATATAAACCCCATTTCAGCTTCAGGAAAAGGCTCGC
Organism: Boesenbergia rotunda; assembly: GCA_024364735.1. Lineage (NCBI taxonomy): Eukaryota > Viridiplantae > Streptophyta > Magnoliopsida > Zingiberales > Zingiberaceae > Boesenbergia > Boesenbergia rotunda. The sequence continues at coordinate 184,945 of JAGFNQ010004239.1, forward strand.
TGCCATTTTGCAACCACTCCACCACATTGAGAGCTCTATTTCGGTCCGACCTCCCAAACTACAGCAGACCGGGTCGGCTTGGTGAGACCGAGTTATCCGAGAGAGAACCGATCTTCGCTTGTCGACAGGATCACTTTCGAATAAGGTAATTTATCTTAATCCCGGTCCAGTTTACGTGCATCTCGGCCAGCTAGCTAGCCTGGTACCCCGTTAGAAAGCCACACGTGCCTAGCAAGCTGAGTTACCCAAGTTGATAGCCGGGCGGTTCGACCCGTTTTACGGAGGAGTGGTAAGTGGCTGACCCCGGCCGAGAGGCCGATCGCCAAGACGGCGAAAGGCCCGATCCCGAGAACTCTCGAACTGGAGAACCCCGGGCCTTCAACCACCCTGCCCCGACCCAGTTTCATTCGGATCATTTGGTCGGCAACTTGCCTCAGGGTCTGCCCCCCTCTTTCCGACACCTACTCCCTGACGTTGTACTAGCAGCCGTGGTACGGGGGTTGGCGCAGACCTTACCTAGTTATAGCACACGTCGCGGCTATCCCATCGGCTCTGTACTCACCTGGCGCGCTTGGACACCTTGCACCAAGCCCCCTTTCTCTGCGTCAGGCTGAGCAGCGTCGTTTGGCGCCATATGGTGAGCTAACAGTGCCCATGCCCCCGCCGCATTTGGGTACGAGAAGACAGTTGGCATAGGCAAGAGTTGTCAGCTCTCCCGGCTATATAAGCCCCTCAATTCCTCATTCCGCAGATATGTGCAATCGTACTCTCGTCTACTACTTCCTTTGCTTTACCATATTCCTGCGGATACTGACTTGACCGTCGGAGGGCCTGACCAGGGACTTTTCTCGGCGGGTTGTTAACGGTCATTTTCTTGTAGATCGGAGCCAGCATCAGCAGCTCGCGACCTTCGGGAGACCACGTTGCTCTTGGGGGTCCACCTCACTTCACGACAGGATCATACCTGATTTAAGTTTATATAAACATTTTGTTAGTTGGTATAAAGAGGAAGTTTTTATTAATAATATTTTCGGTCACGCTATTCTTTTTTTCCCCCAAGTTTTATGTACTTTCATATTTAAAAAATTATTTTCGATATTCATGCGTTGATCAATAGATTTAATAGCTCGTAAAATAACCGACATCAGCCGACGATTATCATCCTTTGCTCCAAACAAATAGTCTAAACTATACACAAAACTTAATGAAAAGAACTTAAAAACTTGATGAAATATTACAATGATAAACTTTTCTCTCATGCTCTTTAGAAAAATTCATAACAAAGTAGCAAACTAGCTAATCTTTCAAAACAAATCACATTTGGCATTAGCAATAGTCGTTAACAAACACAATTTTTTTTTCTTCCAAACAATTTACATAAATTGACAAAACAGATAAATCTTTAACAATATTTTCATACTGTTGTGAAATGTAGTTTTGATTTTGCTTCTCATGTCACCTAGTTATGTAGGGAAGATATGTGTTTTTATGAGATGTCTAATCTGTCCGAGGATGACAGATTTATTACAATAAAATAGGATCAAATTCTGACAGACACGTATCCTCAGGAAAAAAAACTCGTATCTCCTTTCATATAATTTATGAACGAGCTATGAAAAATATTTGAGATAAGTGTAACCATCTTTGTTACAAAAGATCTTGTCATGGGTGAACGATCCATTCACCTTTGATTTTTCAAAACAAAAAGAAAGTCTTCAAAATAGAAAGCTTCTGTTTCATCCAGCAAAATCTTTGATCTATCTAGTCTTCTTCCTCGACTCGTAACCAAATAATTCAGCAACTCTTTAAACAAATGAGAGAAATCAAAAAAGAATATCGAATTAGCATAAGAAATGGCGTAATGAATTGGGAATCTGCCGTATTGCATGATCAGACGACTTTGAATTTAAATGACTCAATTTTGAGTGACCAAGTCAGGCAAAAATACACCATACAAGGGATCTCACTCAACTAATTAAGTATGCAAACTAATTGCTCAAAATAATTGACATTGCTCATTTCTTATGGTCCAAATCCCAATAGATAAAAAAATCGTCTGCAATAAGCTTGGACAACAATGTGAACAATTGACTGAAGGAGTGCAAGAAGGTGTCAAGGTCAACTGACATCGATTGGGTAGTCTACACCATGAGTCCCTTGTATTGATTCGCAACTCTTTGTTGCCTATGACACGCAAGATGGTGTCTCGTGGCTCCTCCTCTTCTTTCTCTTATCATCTTCTTTGTCAGAGGATTCATCACTCTCCTTGGACCTCCCTCTATGCTGATGACTAACCTTATCCTCTTCGGAATGCTCCACCTTCTTCTCGTCGGTGCTCTTCTTTGAGCTTTACCTAATCACGCGGCAATGATAACTTAGGAGCATCCAATAGCACGACCAATTTATTTCCTCCGATACAATTATGTTTCCCTTCGAGCTGTGACGAGAAGAAAATAAGACTATCAGCCTCCCTTTTGGATCTTGAAAAAAGGACGATCGAGACTACTGACAAGGAAGATGACCGGCCCATGACCTCCTGACTCGATTACGCTCTATTCAGAGTCTGAACAAGGCAAAATCGTCTTTCTAATGGTCAATATGGCTAACCCGTGCCCCATGGCATGAGCGTGTTATGCTCTATCTTTTGACGAACTCTAAATTTGGATTTTAACTTTTTCTTTTATTTGTTTTAAAATTTTCCGGTTGATTTTCTTTTCTAAAAATTAGTTTAGATTTTATCTTTTTTTATTATTGTTTTCTTTTTTCGGTTGCGATCTTTTCTTTTTTTTTAAGCCATTTAAATAAGGATTAGCACTACAAAAATTTCATTGAATAGCGACGGATAGAAAGTATCCGTCGCTAATATTACGATTCAGATCAAACCCCTAACGATAGCGACGGAATTGGTCAAACCCGTCACTAATAGCGACGGACAAGTAACTTCCATTGCAAAATTAAGTTAAAATTGTCCCCTCCCCCCCCCTCCCCTCCCCCCCCCCCCCCACCCCCACCCCGCGGCCGCGCGAACAGTTCTTCCTCTCTCCCCGTGTCCGATGCTTCTCCGTCATCCCCGACGCTTCTCCTCTGGCGAGCCCTCCTCCGATCACAATTACGCTATATTAGGTTTTCCGGCGCTCTATTCTACTGCTTGTTTTCTGCTTCCGCGGCGTGACCTTCTCATTCCGGCAGCTCCGGCCAGGCAGGGCTAGACGCGGCTAGGCGCGGCCAGTTACGGTCGCGTGCGGCCTACTGCGATAGCACCTGCCGCCGGTCTTAGCTGTCGGCGGCCCCAGCTGCCAGTGGCTGCAGCTGCCGCAGGCCGCAGCTGCTGCCGGCCGGTATTGATTAATTAATTGATAAATTGATTGATTATTTGATTAATTTCTTAAATAATTAGGTTAAATTGTCTTGTTTGATTAATTAGATTAATTTCTTAGTATAAGATCAATATGAAATTTGATTATGAATCATAATATGTCTAGTTTGATTAATTAGAATAATTTTATTTGCTAATTAGACTAATATGTCTTGTTTGATTAATTAGAATAATTTTGGTTGATTAATATTTGTTTGATTAATTCGATAGTAATTTAGGATCTAAATTAGATTAAATTGTGTTTGATTAAAATGGTAGTATCTTAATTCATTTTTGAAAATTAGGATATTAATTTGTGTTTGATTAATTAGAAAAAAGTTGGATAATGGATTTTTATTTGTGGTTGATAATAGATTTTTATTTGTGGTTGATAATTCAGATACAATGTATCCAAATAAGGCATGGATGTATAATAGGTTAGATAATAGATTTATCCGTGAAGAATTTTTTGCTGGAGTGGAAGAATTTGTGAACTTTGCAAAGTGTCATCCTGAGTGTTTGAATGACACCGAGTTAACGTGTCTATGTAATCAACGCAAATGTAGAAATATAGTTTTCCGTGATGAGGATACAGTGAAATCTCATATATGTAAATATGAGTTTGTTCCAGATTATTATAGGGCTCTTGTAAAAATCGGCTCCTCTTTGTTTACAAATTATCTTCCTATGTCTTTCTCTGCAAACTTTTAATTCGAACGTTGCACCCGGAGTGTCTTCTCCTGCGTCAGTTGGTATGAGTTGATCTTTTGGAAACATGTCGCCTGAAGAGAAGAACGCGTCGACTACACTTTTGATCATAATATGGAGCAATGATTTCAAGAGATTGATGACAATCAGTTTCACTGGTTTATATAAAGGGTGGAAACAATGTTGGGAATCATGAATAGAGGAAATCCGGTTTAATATGATAGCTATCATCGAGCAATCTCGGATGTGAAGAGCGTTTACGAGGAGGAGTACACCAAGAGAAGTGGCAAGGAAGACGATGAGTCCCATGATGAAGACCGATAGGGGTAGCAGATTAGGGCTTCTGTAGGGCTTGATCTAACCCTTGACAATGACATGAAGGAGGATATCAACTTGGATAATAGGATTGAAATATTTGGGTATTCAATTTATGACCATAATTCGTAGGATGAAGTTGATCTCGAGGAGAGGGCAACTTCAGAAGGCATGGAAGCGAGCAGGGTGGAGATCGTGTTCCCCGACGACATGGAGATGATGATGTCAAGCCGGTCCGGCGAAAGGTTCGTGCTACTAAAGTTCTTGAAGCAAATTCCGGGCTTGCCGTCTTATGGCTTCACCGATCAGCAATCTAACAGACATATCGTGAATACGTATCAAGCTGGACCTCATATTTCTATTGATCAGCAGACTAATAGAGGCATGTTGTTGTTTCTGACGCAGATAATTGTTCGAGCCAAAATTATGATGCAGAATTGTATATCAGTTATGTTGATGGCGATGATAAAGATGACTTCAATGATTCTGATTATGTTGCTGGCGTGGTTGAGAAGGAAGCCAATTTGTTCTTGACCAGCAAGATTAAAGAGATGAAGCTTCCAATTGGAGTTGAATTGGCGCTACTAAGCTTGAAGAATGAAGAATGCTGCAACTGAAGAGTCGAGGAAGAACCAGAAGAGCAACACTGTTGAAGATGAGATTGATATGAAAGACAAATCATTTAACCAATTTGAACTGTTCAAGGTCACTCAGATCACTATTTCAGAAATTCAAATGAGAAAATCAATCATTCAAAAGGGTGAGTAAAAAAAAAATTGATTAACCAATTGGTAAAGTCGAACTTGTGTAATCGGTTCAGTTTCACGAAAATATTTTTTGGCCGTCAGGATAAATCAGAAAACGCTTATGACAGATGATCAAAAAGATCAATATTCCACAGTTGTGTGCTCCATTTGGAAGAAAAATTCTTGTAAAATTTGTCGTAGCTAGAGATCAACCGCGGGTTCTTAGGAGACAATTAATCACCTTTCTGCCACACCATAGTCCCGGGGCAAAAAAAAAAAAAAGAGTAAAAAGGATTCATGATGAGAGGTTCTAGTGAAAAAATTGCTAGGGATGATATATGTTAGAAACTACGAAAATAGAATGGATATTACGAGTGTTGTTATTATTGGACCAGCAAGAACTTCATATCATGTTTTTTTCTTCTTTGATGAATACTTCCCTCCAAAGGAGGACTCAAAATCAGCCCAAACCTGTATGCTTGTGGGAAGGTTGGCCTTAGACTTCTGAACACTTGGTCTGGCAAAGAATGTGAAATGTGGAGATCATCAAACTCGACAATGTTGTAGGTTTTAGTTTCTATTCAGGCTCTAGTTCTAAATGAAAAGCCATTCTTTAATGAACCAGGATAAGATGGAACTGAAAATACAAAGTATCGTAAGCTTAATTCCCTCACTTACAATGAAGATGCATTCCTTCTAGACAATGTCCTACTCCCTTAGGAAGCCTCAAATGCATTTTGGTGACTTTGGAGACGGAGACGGTGGCACGGGCAAGCGCGAGGAGACCTTGGAAACTAGCATATATAGCTATGATCCTGTCGCGAAGTGGGGTGGCAGTCCAACGGGCCGGGCAGGCCTCCCGAGAGCCACGAGCCGATGAGGTGGCCGTCCGTCAGCCGCGCCTCGCCTTGCTCCTGCAAAACGGGGACCGTCAGCAAACCCGTCGGGGGAATCCCCGGTCAGGCACTCCGACGATCAAGTCAGTCCCGAGTACAGATGCGCGGAAACTAAATGGAGATGGGGTAAGGGATGCGAGAACTCGCGCGCGCGTACCTGGAGTAGGGAGAGTGTCGAGCTTATATGACCGGGGGGGGGGGGGGGGGGGGGGGGCTGACAATCCTTGTCCGCGTAGATGGGACTAGGTGTGATGGCTACCAGCCCGCATGGAGCACGGGGAAGCGGCGCGACACGGCGCGGGGTACTCCGGCAGTACCTGAGTACTGGATGAGCAGTACAAGAGTACTGGACGCGCGGGATGGCCGCGTGGAGATGTCAGAGATAGGTAAGGCGTGAGGAACCCCACTGGCAGGGTTGTATCCCAGAGGTAAGGATGTAAGGGGATGCGTGGGCAGGACAGCCCGTACCCCGAGCGCCGACTGGCAGGTCCGTGTGCCACGGACCGAGTCGGGTAAAGACCAGGGAGCGTGGGCCGCCACGCGTCCGCCTGGTAGGGAGAGAGAGAAGGAGCGCGGGGTACGCCCTTGGTCGGGGGTATCACGAGACTTTACCTTGCTGATGAGGCTGAACCTTGTTTTGGGTTGGGGTGAGCCAGTATGAGCAACTAGGCCTTATACGGAATTGGCTGACTGAGAGCTAGGCCGGTTGCCTTTTCAGGTGACCCGGTGGGCCGTCCTTCTTTCCTGTGGAAGGTCCTATGCGCGAAGCCCCGTTTGTCGATAGGGCAGTTGACCTGGGTGCCAGGCTTCCGCGGCGCCAGGCTGACCTGTGGGCCTGGCCTATGCCTCTACCCATAGACAAAGCCGGGATCAAACTAGGTGTTTTTAGAGGCGGCGCTATATATATATCCTCTCCAAGGAAGGAGGACCCCTTGTTCGAGCCCGTGTTTTAGGGTCGTACGTAGCCGCTGGCGTTCTGCCAGATTCCATGGGTCTTCAGGGTGGTGTTGTTGTGCACCCTATACGTTCGTAGGGCCCGCTGTGGCAGGCATCTTGGCTGATCGAAGCTAGGCAGCAAGTAAAAGTTGTCACCTCGTCGCACCACTAGATTGACCCTGTAGATAAGCGTTATGATGTAATAATAAGGCGATTAGTTGCTATTTTAGATATTCGTAGGTTACTGAACTTCTAGACCGTCCATCATGAGTACTTCTCGATTTATTCTAACGGCTTATAAGAAATTTTTATTTGATCGGATCGATCGTCCGAGATTGAAAAAATCTCATTAATTATTTTTAGAATGACCTGTACATAGATCATAGGGTCTTCGCTCCACAATAATGTAGCAAGGATAAATTCTAGATGGGCAAGTGTCGTAAGGGGGAAAAAAATCCTTTATCCCTTAATCCTGTAATAGTTATAATTTGACCTTGTAATTTAAACGTAATTATATTTTACTATAATATTTACATAATTATTGTTCATTTGACCTCGTAATTTAAATGTAATAATATTTTACTATAATATTTACAAAATTATTGTCCTAGGATAATTGTAAAACGCCTTTTGAATTTTTTAGATATATAAAAATCGAGTTCTACTTTTAATAAATTAATAGATTTTTTTTTTTTGGACGGTTAACCTGTAAATATTAGACTGATAAATCATTGTAAACGCTTCTCTTTACTATTGATTTCTAAATTTATTTGGGACTGAATCAATTATCTGGGAATTAAAATTAATCCGCGTGGATTGGGTTACCTAGCAAATAAAAAATAAAAATAAATAAATAAATAATAAAAAACATTTACAGGTTCATTATAATTTAATTTTTTTTCATATATGGAAACACGTGACGTTATAATTAAAAGAATTAAATTTATCAGAGTGAAATATATATTAGAACAAAATCAAATTAAAGGTTGTTAATTATCTAAATTGTTAATTAGACTCTTTTTTTAAATAATAATAATAAAATGGTATGTTTATCACTTTATCATATTTTTTATCAAAAATATATGTATTTCATCGCAGTTACATAATTATGCATAAAATTAAATTTAAAAATAAATTTAATTCACTAAAATAAAATACTTTATATATATAATTAACAATATTGATTAAAATCATTTTAAAAAAATTAAAATCATTATAAAAAGTTAAATCACTTAAATAACTATTAAAGCAATTATTGTTGGTTCGTAGAGAGCGATAGAAGAGGGGAAGGGGAGAGGGAGAGAGATATCGTTTCGAAAAATATTTCGGATTCGTAAAAGTATAAGTGAGTACGCAGCGGAAAATACATAAAAAGTATGGTTCACACCTTTTATTTTTATTTGGTTGAGAGTCTGTGATGACTTCTACTCCAAGACTCATGATCCTTGACCGTTTATTTTGAATAATTCTATAAGTCTCAAATGTGTACAAGAATGCAATGTTCAAGTACAAGAATTACAAAAAGAAAAATCGACAACTTCAAATAGAAGGAAGGAAAAGTGCGTCGTTGTCGGAGCAGCATTTCGTCATCACTGGATCGTTTCGACACAACACACGAAAATACAAGTAATGTAAAAAGTTGATCTAAGTCTCTGGTTGAAAACCCCTTATATAAGGTCATACGGGTGCCTGTGTGCCTATACGGGTGTCCGTGTGCCTATACGGGCGTTCGTGTTGTTGCGATCCAGCCGCGACCTCATCTCTGCTTGGTCCAAGTTCTATCTCTATTCAGGTGCCTGTGTTACTGATGTGGAGGCTCCAATCAGTGTGCACCAACTCAACGAAGCCTAAACTGAGTCACAGGTATACGGGCGTCCGAGTCCCTCTCGGGCGCATGTGTTCTCAGGCAGCTGAGTGCTGCAAGTCTCCGATTCGCTTACCTGTAACACAGGATTAGTCAAACAATAATATGGAAATGAAAATGCATGCAAGATAGTCAGTACTGTCTGATCCTGACTTTCAGATTTCAACTGAAACCCTAGATCAGATCGACGCCTATTATTCTCTCTTTCGGGGAACGCGCCCTCACTACTCCAATCTAGAGAAGTTACCTGTTGCTAATCGGCACCTCCGGTTAGACTTTTGCTTGGCTTCTGAAGACTCCGGATCTCATGACATCCGTACCTTGACTCGTCCCGACTTCTGTCCGTTATCCTTGCTCGGCTAAGACTTCTGCCCGATCTTCCGGATCAGGACTTCGTTGCTCAATCCCCAATCAGGTCTTCGTGGCCAGCTTCACTCACCAGGACTTCGTGGCCAGCTTCACTCACCAGGACTTCGGTGCCTAACCCTCGGTTAGATCTTCGTGCCCAGCTTCACTCATCAAGTCTTCGGTGCCTAGTCCTAGACCAAAACTTCGTGCTCAAGCCTACAGATCAAGACTTCATGCTTAATTATACTAGGACTTTCCTACACACTTAGTGTAACTGATTAGATCACAAAAATACAATTAACTTTGAAGCTTCGATCATTATCAAAATAAAATTCAATCTGATATTTTCGACACCAACAATTATAACAATCAATCAATTAGCTACTTGATCCTGTCACATAGCGAGGTGGATTCCCAAGGATGAAGTGGACCCGAGCACTGCTGATGCTGGCTTCGATCTGCAAGGAAAATGACCGTCAGTAAACTGTTGGGAAGAATCCCCGGCAAGGTACTCCGACGATCAAGTCAGTCTCTGGTGGAAGAGAAGAAAGCAGAAGAACGGTGACAAAACTCTAACGCACGTACCTGCGGACGGAGTGCGAAGGACCTTATATAGCTGAGGGAGCCAACAATTCCTGCCAGCGTCTGACGCCCTTTTTGTCTCATTAGGGGACAGGATCGGGGGTACTGTCAACTCGCCAGCTGGCGCCGCCCAGTCTGATACAAGTAGGAGTCTTCGTGGTACGGAGTGCTAGGGTATGTCAGGAAAGTACTGTGTCGGCGGGATATTCGTGATTCGGGCACGAATGGTGTCAGACCTGCGCCGACTCTTGTACCACTTCTACTAGTAGTGTCAAAGAGTGGGTGTTCCTCAGGAAAATGACAAATCCCGAGCTGGAGCGCCGACCAGCCGTCTCGAGTGAAACTGAGCTGTGTGGCAAATACATTCTAGATTGGAATAGGGTATTCTCCAGATCAGGGAGCGCTCGGACTTGGCCAATCCGACTCATACCAGGATCGGGTGATCAGAGCATAGGGGAATTGCCGACTGAATGCCAACCGGATGTTACTCGGACGTCCTTAAGCTTGACAGTCAATATTTCTCATTAGGGGCCAATGTAATGTGCGTATCCGGTGACGGACGGGGTCGGACACTCGGCGTTTTCCATGTGGGACCAGGTCGGGGTGTTGCTGCCTGTCCGCTTAGTCAGGCGATCTGGACTGAGTGGGCCTCGGGCTCATAGCCCAGCCAACTGTATTGATCTACCCGTACTCTGTGGCCCTAACCCACCCCTATGTGGTGTCAGGCTGGCCAACCGAGCTACACGTGCGATTGGTCGGGATCATAAACATCCCCTTCGAGTCTAGTCAAAGGAGGCACTAAGTTCGACTGACTGGACTATTAATTCAGAGCAAGTCTGGCACACTCGAGTAGGTTGCTTGCCCTACCGATCTTCTCCACCAAACACCCGACTGCCTAGCGGCATGCCAACATCGCCCCCTCTATCGGTCTTTTCTGTCTGTCTCTGACTCGAGTCGGGCTGATTCGAATCTCCCGTACTATTACCCCATTAAATGTTGGAGTCATGCGTCTGCCAGCTATTGGTTTCCCGAGTAACGAAACGTCTGCCGCCTGACACAGCGAATGGGCAGCACGCACATGTGACGCAGTACCTCGGGACTTACCTAGGGCTCGAATGGACGGCTCAAATATTTTCCCGCCTTTTCCCCGGATCACCATCGAACGGCTGACATCGTCCACTCAACCCTATATATAGGTCGCTCGCCCTCGCCGTTTTTACCTTGGCTTTTTTACTTTCACGCCCCATGCTGCTCGTGCGTTCTCTTTTAGGGTTCGGCCAATCTCCGATGACGACCGCCTCGCGTTCTTCTTCTCCGGCGACACCCTCTTTCACTCGGTCAGTTCCTCTATCTTTAACACCTTATGGATCCTTCCTCATCCCACTCGGACCCGTAGTACACTACAATGGTGTCCGACCTCCACCATCATGACCTTGACCAACTTCAATCCGATTACCACATTTTCTCCGACCACCGCCTT
>JAGFNQ010004239.1:196859-265245 GCA_024364735.1 Boesenbergia rotunda
AATGCAAATTTACTCCTTCTATCTGTGTATTGTCATGTGTATATATTGCTTTTCTCTTGTAAGTGGTATCAATCCCGGCTGACACTCGGGACCTCTTAAATTATTCCGACCTTCGTGGAGTTAGCACGAGTGACTCAATCGCTGTACCGACCAAAGAACACAAAACTCATTTGAGTCCCTGAGTTAAGCTAAGGCATGGAACTAGCTTTCACATTGCTCCCCACACAGCGGGACTAAGTACACTCGGTCGGTCCACTTCTAAGGAACGTGGGTCGCCACACGTTCAGTCAGGGAGCCGAGCCAAAGGGTGAGTGGGGGCATGCCCACTTATAACTCGCTCAGATATGAGAGTCTGGACACTCGGTTGGCTTGATCGCAGGGAGCATGGGTCACCACGCGTCCAGTCAGGGAGCCGAGTAGAGGGGTGCGTGGGGGCATGCCCACTTATAACTCGCTCAGAGGCGAGAGTCTGGACACTCAGTCGGCTTGATCCCAGGGAGCGTGGGTCGCCACGCGTCCAGTCAGGGAGCCGAGATGAGGGGTGAGTAGGGGCATGTGATAAGTGCTATTTTATTGGTCATTTTAGTTGCTAAAATCCAAGTTTGACCCATATTTTACTTGCTTAATTGTGAATTTACCCTAGGATCTAGAAATTATTGCTATTTTGGACTTAATTGCAAATCTTTACATATTTAAAATGATTTTGCCACTAAATTGTTGATTCATTTTTTGTAGGCATGAAAGGATCATACACCTAGGGCATACTGGGTCAAACTTGAGTCGGAAGTGGACCCGGATCGAGTGATCAAGCTTCAGATTAATCTGGGTCGTCCGATTCAAAATCGGCTAGATCTAAGCCATCTGAGACCATCTGAGGCAATCCGAGCTAGGGTTAGGGCTGATCAAGCACTGAGGTCAAGATCTGAGATTTTCATCCCAATCAGAGATGATTCAACCGTTGGATCAAGCTCAGAGGGCTCTAGACTGTCCATCCAAAGATCAGGTTGATCTGGGCCATCCATTGCAAATCTAGAAGATCCGAGCTACCCCGAGGCAGATCCTGACCCTTGATCAACATCATCGAAGTTTGGATTCAATCAGAGCAGTTTCAACCGTTGGATTCATCCAAAACAATCTCAGCCGTTCATTCCTTAGTATTTAATCAAATTCTCCCCAGGATGCACAGTGTCGCGTCTTCGCCGCTACCTTCTTCGTTTCCGATTGTTCTTAGTGTTCTTCATCGATTTGCTTCATCCGAGGACGTGACCGCATCACTCTCTTCTCTGGATCAAGTTCCAGGTCATTGGAAAGGTGCTTCCGTGAAGAAGCTAGCTCTAAATTGCCCAAGAACAGGACTGATCGAGGTTTCGTCAGTTCTGCCGTTGCTTTCCTGGATTTCAGCTGTGCACCATTTCATCCACCTGAGTAGTTCAGAGGGGTTCCCTGAAGTGCTCGGATCAATCCCAAATCATCATCGCAATCGGGCGCAGCTGGGTTGAAGGAATTGGATGGGTTTTCGTATTTGAGCAGAGCTAAGCTAGATTTGATTCGCAGAGGCAGTTTTCCGGCGATGTGTTGAGCTTACGGGTTCGAGGCTCATATATTGTGTGACGGCAAGAAGAATTTGAGCTCAGAGAAGGGATAGATGCTAGTTTCTTGACGCATTTCAATTTCTAGCTGTAGTTTCAATTTCTGCAAGCTCAGTTAATTGAATTCGTCTGAATTATTTCTGTAGTTGTTAGTTTCAATTCAGCGTCCTAATTAGTTAGATTGTTTGTTAATGACTAGCTACCTTTAATTTCAGTTCATTTCTTGTTTTTAGCTTGCGTATCAGTTGTTTAGTGCTGCGTATCAAGTTCCAGTTTTCCAAGTTACGTATCAGCCCTGTAGTTGCGTACCAACTTTTAGTGTAGTGTTTCTGCATTTTATATTAGTTAGCTTAGACCTTCTGCAATCTTATCTGAATATTAGTTTGGAGTATTTGATTCCAATTTGCTTTGTTGTTTTGCGTTTAGTGGCTGATTTCATTCCTGAATTCTGTTTTCAGTTTGTCTGAATTCCTGCATTCGAAATCTGAAGATCTGCATTCATCCTTGCATTGAGTTTGTTTCTGAATTTATTCTGAATTGTGGTTTTTCTTCTGATCATTACATTGCAACGTGTTTCATTCATATAACAGTCAAGATAAATTCATGCGTACCAGTTTTGTTGCAACTCGATTTACATTTCTGCAAGTTAGCTGTTAATTTCTGCTTTCTTCATTCAATCCTGCAAATTCCTTTACTGCTACTTTGTTATCCAAGTTGAGTTGCATCAGTGTTATTTCCGAAGTGTTAGCCACAGCTTTGGTATTTAGTTTCCATCTTCGGCACATAGACTTTTACCTTCTTCCTTTGGTATTAAGTTTGTATCAACTTCTTCACTTTGTATCAAGAGAGGTGTTGGTATTAATTGGTACCAAGTTAAATGCAGTTTTTAGTGAGCTATTGTGTTTGAAATTAGTTAGGTTTGCATTCGAATATTTCTGAGTTTCTTTGCATTGGTTGGCTCCCAAAAATTGTAGCTAGTTTGAGTTGAGTTTGTTTGTAGTTAATTTTTGAATTTCGTAGTTAGCAATTGTGTTAAGTTGTTGTTTCCGAAAACTTCCATCACTGCCTCTATTTCTTTGCTCAGCATTTGTTTTGCATTTGAATTTAGATTTGCTTTTCCAATTTTAGTTAAGTTCCCTTGGTTGAGTTGGTTTACCTTTGATTGAGTTATCACTTGCTATCGCTTGTTTAATTCATTTGTTTAGTTTTCCTTCATTTTATTGCGATTTCATTTCAGATTGCAACCCAAAACCCAATTTTATTTGAAACCCAAAAAAACAATCAACGACACATAAACTCAAGCTCGAATCAAACAACCTCAACTAGCCCTAGGAAACATACGACCTGTGGCCCCTTTACTACGTTTTCATCTTTGATTGCAAAAAGGGTTTCCAGCTTACACATATCTAAATTTTGAGACTCACATTTCGTGACACCTAGTTAGTGGGCATCAGCATGCTCACTTATAACTCGCTCAGAGGCGAGAGTCTGAACACTTGGTCGGCTTGATCCCAGGGAGCGTGGGTCGCCACGTGCCCAGTCAGGGAGCCGAGCCGAGGGGTGCGTGGGGGCATGCTCACTTATAACTCACTCAGAGGCGAGAGTCTGGACACTCAGTCGGCTTGATCCTAGGGAGCGTGGGTCGCCACGCGTCCAATCAAGGATCTGAGTCAAGGGGTGCGTGGGGGCATGCCCACTTATAACTCGCTCAGAGGCGAGAGTCTGGAGTGCCTGCAAGTTGAGTGAGAATCTCGTCTTTCCACTATCATTACAAAGGTATGAAATACAACCATCTCACAGGATCTCACTATGACTTTCTGTAAGGTTAGAGATGAATGACACTCCAGGGTCGATCTAGTTTCTTTCCTTGCTCGCTCTCCAAGTAATATGCTCCGGACGCTAGCTTCTGAATGATCTTGAAAGGTCCTCCCCATTATGGCTCGAGCTTGCTAATATCTTCGATCGGCTTTATCCTTTTCCATATGAGGTCGCCGACCTGGAATGCCCTTGGCAACACTTTTTGATTATATCTTTGCTTCATTCTTTGGTGGTAAGCGAGCATCCGGGCGGCGGTCTTCTCTTGGATTTCTTTAACTAAGTCCAGCTCTAAACGCCTTCTTTTCGAGTTCTCTTCATCATATGTCTTTCGCCGATCGGACTTACACCCAACTTCAACGGGTACCACAGCCTCACTTCCATAAACTAACTGGAAAGGGGTGTGACCTGTGGTCTCTCTCGGCGTGGTTCGCTGAGCCCATAAAACGCTCAGCAATTCGTCGACCTAGGTGCCATCTGCATGGTCGAGCTTAGTCTTCAAGCCTCTCAAGATTTCCCAATTGACCACTTCTACCTGGTCGTTGCTCTGGGGATACGCTACAGATGTAAAGGATTGCTGAATGTCTTACACTGAGTACCACACATGGATCTTCCTGCCTTGGAACTATCTTTCGTTGTTCGAGACCAGCTTATGAGGAATCCTGTATCGGTACATGATGTTCTGCCACAGAAACATGATAACAGCCTACTCAGTTATGCTCGCCAAGGCCTCAGCTTCTATCCACTTGGAGAAGTAGTCTACGACCACTAGTAAGAACCTTTTCTGAGCAATAGCGGTCGGGAAAGGCCCCACTATATCCATGCCCCACTGGTCGAACGGGCAAGAGACCACTGACACCTTCATCATTTCAACCGGCCGATGGGGGAGGTTGTGGTGTTTCTGACATGATAGGCAGGTAGAGACAAGTCGGTCGGTGTCCTTCTACAAGGTTGGCCAATAATATCCCAAGAGCAGCGCTTTCCGAGCCACGACCCTGGCTTCAGCATGACTTCCACATATCCCCATGTATATTTCTTTTAACACGTATTCGGCGTTCTCTTCACCCAGACACTTGAGTAGCGATCGGGCGAAGACCCTCTTGTACAACACATCCCTGACCAAGGAATACTGGATCACTCACTTTCTCAAGAGTCGAGCTTCCTCCCGGTCGATCGGGAGTGTCCCGCTTGTTAGGTAGGCGATAGGCGGAGCTCTCCAGTCCATCCCGAGCTCCAACTTGGCCTGTTACTCTATGTGCATCACCATCATTGTCTGACTTCTTGGTTAGGGAAGCACCCAAGAGCCTACTGAGCTAGCCCACTTGGCTAACTCGTCCGCCCGTAGGTTACTCTTTCTCAGGATCTTCTATAACGGGACTTCCTGGAACCCAACTTTTAGATTCTCATAGGCTCCCACGAATGCTTGTAACCGCTCGCTATTGATCTCGAATCGACCGGTGAGTTGTTGAGTGGCCAATTGAGAGTCTGAGTATAGCATTACCCGAGTGGCGCCTACATGCTTGGCTGCCTGTAGTCCATCGATGAGGGCTTCATACTCGGCTTCGTTGTTCGTGGCTCAGTATTCCAACCGGACTGACAGATGCAACTGCTCTCCCCTTGGAGAGATCATCAGAATGCCAATGCCACTGCCCTGCCGAGTCGATGACCCATCCACATAAATTTTCCAAGCTTCCTCAACTTCCTTTGAGTGTAATTCACTTAGAAAATCGGCTAAGGCTTGTGCATTGATAGCTGGCCGAGCTTGATACTGGATGTCATACTCACTCATCTCGGTGATCCACTTGATTAGTCTCCCCGATGCTTCCGGATTTGAAACTACTCGACCCAGATTACTATTGGTTAGGACCACGACCAGATGCGCTAGGCAATACGGTCGGAGCCGCCGAGAAGCTAACAATAGGACGTAAGCTAACTTTTTTAGTGTCGTGTATCGGCACTCGGCACCTTTTAATAGATGAGCAAAGAAATACATCGATTATTGTTCGACCTCATCTTGCTTAACTAACACCATACTAACCAATTCAGCCGAGGCCGCCAAATACACATACAAAACTTCTCCGACCTCTGGCTTGGCCAAAACTGGCAACTCGGCTAGGTATGTCTTCAGTTCTGCAAACGCCTTGTTGCAGTCAGCGTCCCATTGAAATTTGGTAGCTCGGCGGAGGGTCTTGAAGAAGGGCAATCCTCACTCGGCAAATCGGGAAAGTAAGTGAGACAGTGCCGTGATTCGCCCGGTGAGCCTCTGTGCCTCCCTGAGGTTCCGTGGTGGGGGCATGTCGAGCAAGGATCAGACCTTGCTCGGGTTAGCCTCAATGTCCCTCTCGGTGATGATATACCCGAGGAATTTTCCACTTCGAGCTCCGAAGAGACACTTAGCCAGGTTCAGCTTTAGCCCATACCAACGCAAGGTCTGACAAGTCTCCTCCACATCCGACACCAGGTCAGCCACTCGCCCCGACTTGATTAGGATGTCGTTCACGTATACTTCTATGTTCCGCCCGATCTGTGACCAAAAGACCTTGTTCATCATCCGCTGGTAGGTGACTCCGACATTCTTCAGGCTGAATGGCATGACCGTATAGCAATATGTGTCATCTGCCATGATGAAGTTGACCTTCTCTTGACCCTCGGCCACCAGGGGAACCTGGTGATAGCCCTGATACGTGTCTAACATGGAGATGAGCTCACTCCCGACGGTCGAGTCAACCATTTGGTTGATTCGGGGCAAAGGATAGCAATCCTTTGGGTAGGCTCGGTTAAGGTCCCGAACGTCAATGCAGACTCTCCATTTGTTGTCGAGCTTGGCCACCAGGACCACATTGGCTAGCCAGGCCAGGAATTGGACCTCTCGGATGTGTCCGGCCTCCAGCAACTTCTTGATTTCCGCTCAGATGACTTTGTTATACTCCGTACTGAAATCTCTCTTCCGCTGCTTAACCAACCTAGCATTAGGGTACACATGTAGGTGATGCTCGACCACCTCTGGTCGGACACCCCGTAGTTCCTTTACTGACCACACGAACACGTCTTGATTCCTTGCCAAGCACTCCAACAGTGGCTCCTTCAGTTCACTCAGGAGGCCTGCAGCTATTTTGATTCGGGACTCTGCCCGGTCAGGGAGCAGTTAAACTTCCTCTTTGTCCTCGTGCAACTCGGCCCATGGAGAGGACTGTACCATATTACAACTGGAGGATGTCCATTGAGCTTTCTGACTCTCAGTCCGAACGTCGTCCACGTTGCATCGGCGCACCACCCTCTGGTCCCCCTTGACTTCCCCGACCTTGTCGCCGCCTAGGAACTTGATCTTGAGGTAGAAAGTTGGGACCACAGCTCGGAACTCGTTGAGAGCTAGTCGCCCTAAGATTGCATTATAGGCAGAGGGGGCATCTACTATCAAAAAGGTAGACCACCTAGTTCTCTTCAGGGGTTCCTCACCCAAGGAAATAGCCAGGCGAATCTGCCCGATCGACTGTACTTGATTCCCCGTGAACCCGAACAGTGGTGTAGCCACCAACTCCAGTCCCTGCAAGTCTTGCGACCCGAAGCTGATCTAGGGCCCTTGTGCCTGAGCGACACTCATTCTGACCTGATGAATTTCCAGTCGGCACACTTGTGCCTTCCAGGCTCGGTTGGAGTCTCCCCCGGTCGGCCCTCCTGAGATTACATGGGCGCCTCCTCGGACGACGTTCTGTTGGTTGGCTTGTTCTTCGTCCATTTCTTCGGACTCGGCTCGCTCCTCCCATGGGAATAAGTTATGAGTAGCCGGCGGGTTCCGTCTAGGTTCCCCGGCCGCTGGGATAGTCGTCGGACTCCCCATTCCTGAGCCGCATCCAGGGGATATCTGACGCCCCCGTCCTCGTGCGGAAGGAGCCCGACCTCTTCCATCCTGTCGGCACTCCTCAGTGTTGTGCGTGTTGCTCTGGTAAAACACACAATAGGGTCTCCAGCGGGTCGGCAGACACCCCTGGGCCACTTGCAGCACATGTATATACTCCATTCCTACTCAGTCGATTACTCCCCAAGGGCTGCGGATGGCCCGCCCGGGGATCGGCTGTTCTGAGCAGGACTCAGGGTCGACGTACTAATCGCCTCCTTCTTCCGAACGGCTTGTGCTTCTTCCACATTGATGTACTTGACAACCTTTCATAACAGACTGTCAAAGTCCTTCGGCGGCTTCCTAATCAGCGAATGGAAAAAGTCTCCCTCTTGCAGCCCTTGGGAGAAAGCGCTGATCAATACCTCGAGTGTGGCGGTCGGCACGTCCAGTGCCACTCCGTTGAATCTTTTGATGTAGGCCCGGAGTGATTCCTTCGGGCTTTGCTTCAACGCAAATAGATTGAGGCTGGTCTTGTGATGCCTCTGACTGCTAGCGAAATGTTGCAAGAATATACTCCTGACCTCCTCAAAGCTCGACATAAACCCATTCAGGAGTCAGTCGAACCATCGCTGAGCCGGCCCCGAGAGCGTTGTCAAAAAAGCTCGGCATTTCACGCCATCGGGATATTGGTACAGCAGGGAGGCAATCGACCCAAGTATGATCGGGGAGATTATGGTTTTGATGTGTGTGTCAATATGCTTAAGGTTAGGGTGTCATCTTGTTATTTGATATGTGTGATTGAGTTTGCAGGACATGGAGAATCACACATGGAGGACTTATCCAAGAGACGAGAGCCGAGTGAAGAGAACTCCAAGGGCAAGCCGAGAAGTGGACTTCAAAGGGCACACGTGAAGGGTGGCATGGAGGCAAGCCGAGGACTTGCGTGCGCATCCGAGGGACGATAGCCGGTGGAAGAGGACTTCAAGGGGCAAGCCAAGGGAGTATACTTGAAGGCACACGTGAAGGAGGGTTTTCGGAGTGAGGAGGAGTGTTATTGTAAGCTGGGCAGTCGACTGGGAATGAATCAGTCGACTGCCAGCAAGAGACTCGAACTCACAGTAACATCAGTCGACTGCTCCAGAAGCAGTTAACTGGTAACCCCGAAAACTAGCCGTTGGCTAGCAATTAAGGCTGGATCAGTCGACTGCCCCAGGGGCAGTCGACTGGTATCAGGCTGGATGACTTTAGGAGTTATCCTTTACCCTATTTAAAGGGTGACTTTTTGGCACGTGTAAGGTACGGTTCTAGGGGATACCTTTGTGCTGTTAGTGCTAAAATTCTCCTGCTCTTTCTCTCATTCTCAATTCCATCTTGTAAGAGAAAGAGGACAATCTTGTAAAGATTTTCTCCACTTTGAAGGAGGCTTTTCATAGTGGAGATAGTGCGCTCGTGTGGATCCTTGGATTAGTCACCTCTCTGAGGTGGATACTAAGTAAACGAAGGTTTTAGCATTGATCTTATTGTTTTCATTGTTTTTCTTGTGTTTTGTTAACCTTCTTGTAGAGAAAATCGAAAGTTTCTATTCACCCCCCCCTTTAGAAGGCGCCACGATCTAACAGGGCCGCACTCTCGAACTTCATGAGTTGTTCCTCGGGGTCGGTTGTTCCAGAATACTTCGGTATGGTGAAGAACCGGAGATGCTTGGGAACCGGGTCCTCGAAGATCTGCGAGGCGAAGGGGCAGCGCACCAAGGAAGCCGGAGGTGGGTCGGATGGCGCTTTCCCCTTATCCAGGCACGGTTGATGCGTCTGGCTGGATACGGACGCCTCGGCGGGAATCGAGTGAACCTCGTCACCCCGAGCTCGGTAGAAAGCGGCAGGGAATGGGACTGAACCATCCTCTGGCCGGGCAACATTTCCACGACCCGCTGAGTGGTCGAGTGCTGAAGGCTCAGGAAATCGAGTCGCCAGGCTGCTAGACTGCAAAGGCATCTGCGGGGTCTACTAAGCTCGGGTAGCCAACAAGAGCTCGTACTCTTCGGGGGTGATGGTCACTGTCACTCGGTTGGGATCTTCCATCTTACGCTCTCGATCAGGTGAATTGTCCCTTCTTCTAGCGCTAAATATGATCTTGTCGCAGAGTGAGGTGGACTCCCAAGGGTGAAGTGGACTCGAGCACTACTGATGCGGGCTCCGATCTATAAGGAAAATGACCGTAAGCAACCCGCCGAGAAGAATCCCCGGCAAGGTACTCCGACGATCAAGTCAGTCTCCGGTGGAAGAAGAAAATAGAAAATGGTGGTAAAAACTCTTAACACCCGTACCTGTGGACGGAGTGCGAAGGACCTTATATAGTCGAGGGAGCCGACAATTCCTGCCCGCGTCTGCCGCCCTTTTTGTCTTATGCGGGGATAGGATCGGGAGTACTGTCAGCTCGCTGACCGACGCCGCCCAGTCTAACACAAGTAGGGGTTGCCGTGGTACGGAGTGCCAGGGTATGCCAGGAACGTACTGTGTCAGCGGGATATTCGTGATTTGGGCATGAATGGTGTCAGGCTTGCGCCGACTCTCGTACCACTTCTGCTAGTAGTGTCAGCGAGTGGGTGTCTATCAGGAAAATGACAAATCCTGAGTTGGAGCGTCGATCGTCCGCCGCGAGTGAAACCTGGCCGTGTGGCAAATACCTCCTAGATTAGAATAGGGTAGTCTCTGCATCAAGGAGTGCTCGGACTTTGCCAATCCAACTCATCCCAAGGTCGGGTGATCAGAGCATAGGGGGCTGCCGACTGGATGTCAACCGAATGTTGCTCGGATGTCCTTAGGCTCGGCAGTCGATATTTCTCATAGGGGCTAATGTAATGTGCGTATCCGGTGACAGACGGGGTCGGACACTCGGCGTTTTCCAAGTGGGACATGAAAGGGTGCATCTGCCTAGCCGCTTAGTCGAGCGATCCGGATCGAGTGGGCCTCGGGCTCATTTCCCAACCAGCTGTATTAATCTACTCGTACTCCGTGGCCCTGACCTATCCCTATGTGGTGCCAGGCTGGACGACCGAGCTACACGTGAGATAGGCCGGGATCAACGGGAAATGCTTCTTATGCTTTTCTTTTACCTCAGGTGCCACTTGCACCATCTTCTTGACTAATTTGGGGTATTTACTCTTGTAGTGTCCACTTTCCCTACAATCAAAGCAAATGATATGATTTTTATTTTGACAAATTCAAATCTCTATACCATTGATTGTGGAGGTGGCATTTGACTCTTCTTCATTTGATCTGGATATACAGGCTTCTTCTTGTTCCGACATCAATGAGTTTTGCTCCCCCTTAATCCTTGAGGTAGAGGCCTCTTGAATTTTATGCTCGGATGTTAAGCATCTCTCAACTTCTAAATCATCTTCCTCCGATGAATCTCCTGTTGGATCGAGATAATACGACAGAGGGGGGGGGTGAATATCGTAAAAGCGTTTCGGATTAGAAAAGAAAATGGGCAGCGGAAATTTAAAACAAACACACGGAACCCAAGCGTTTTTACTTGGTTCGGAGTCGCGGTCGGCTCCTACTCCAAGGCCCACGGTCCTTGACCGTTTACTACGGGCAATTCTATAATGGGGCAAAGATTTACAGAGATTGTTACAGTAGTAGTGCAGTAAAGAAAATTATACTCTTCATTACCGACGCCCGGTGTGGATTGTTCTTCAGAGCAGAGGGTCGTCGTCGGCGCTAGAATCTCGAGATCGGAGGTTTCCGGAGCAAAGCGTTTGAACGAAGAGCGTACATGCGTTGGAGAATTGATGTGTTGAAGCCTTGGGGTCGAACCCCTTTTATAGTACTCCTGGGGGCGCCTGACACGTGCCTACGGATCTGAGAAACCTCATCCGCAGCTTGGTCAGTGCTTATCCCTCCAGAATCGACCTTGGAGCTGATGGGGGTGCCCCGGTTAACTTGGTCTGCTTGGCTTCGTGGCTGAGTTTGCTTCGCTGGCTGGGTGGCTTGGACCCAGGGTGCCCGAGACACTGGGGGTGCCCGGGACCATCAGGGCGCCTGGCCCAGTAAGTCTTCGAAGCGATTCTTGCTCAATTACTCATTTGGCTTTGATCTTGGGCGCCCGGGACCTCCCGGGCGCCTAGCCCAGGTGCTGCCTGAAAGATCGATGTGGCATGCAGAGGGGGGGTGAATGCACTTTTTCGGATCTTGAACTCTGCAGTCTTGTTAGCGCAGCAGAAATAATATGCAAAATAAATAACAATGCTAACAATACCAGATTTAGTTGGTATCCACCCCGGCCGGGTGACTAATCCAACAATCCTTCGACGGATCACTCCCCGGATAACCTCCGGCTAGAAACGTGTCGCTCCTTGTGGGTGGAGAAACCTCTCCACAACCCTTTGCAAGCTACTGAGCACACAAGACTACTAACTTGCCCTATCCAAGCAAGTTTCGTCAAGAAAGATAGGAGAAAACGAGCCCCTTTAAATAGGGCTCGAATCTGAAACAGCCGCTACCAGTCGACTGCCCAAATGGCAGTCAACTGGTCCCACTCAGATTCGACCGTTACAACATAACGTTCAAATTCTGGCCAGCTGTTCCAGTTGACACCAGTCGACTGCCCCTAGGGCAGTCGACTGGCCCGAGACCTAAGCCTAAGGTTTCTCTCCGAGTACAAATCTCTCGGCACTTAAACCCTCCCGGCTTAACCCCTGAGTACATGCACTCATACTCAGCCACTCTCAACCTAGTTGACTCTTCACCAGCAGTCTTGACTGTTGCCTTCACGCCCTCTCCATCTTTAGCCCTCGTCCCTCGGATGCGCACGCAAGCCTCCAGATTGCCTCCATGCCACCCTTCACGTATGCCTTGAAGTCTGCGTCCCTCGGCTCATCATCTCTGCTATCAATGGTCCCTCGGATGCGCACGTAAGCCTCCAGCTTACCTCCATGCCATCCTTCACCTGAAGACGTCAACAAAGTCCATGCGTACCTGTACATCTGCACCCTTATGTAAATATGTGAGAACAACACAAATCCTAACTTAACCATATTGCCCTACTCATCAAAACATTATGATCCTCCAGATCATCTCAGGGCCGATTGCCCCAACAATCTCCCCCTTTTTGATGTGTGGCAATATGTTAAGTTAGGTAAACATATAGCAATAATAATTGCAAAAGCAGTTGAAATTCAAGCATATCACACAAGAGGCTACCTCCCCCTTAACCTATGCTTTCTCCCAAATTTCAACCCTTATTGCTTATCTCAAGTGAAGTCTTCCCAAACTTAACTTAACACCCTAGTTCTCCCCCTTTGACACCATCAAAAGATTGCCCCAAGCAACCCTACGCTAGGTGTCCAGTAGAACTGAAACAGATTTCTGAAAACCCCTTCAGAAATCACAGAAACCCAATCTGTCCACACTACCAGTCGACTGCCCTCAGGGCAGTCGACTGATACGACAGATTTCAGAATTTCAGTTGAAATTCAGAAATGAATAAAAAATTCCAAAAAATCTGGAAAAATGTGAAACTTTGCAAGCATGGTTGTTAAGGTATTCCCTACCCTAGAAAAATTTTGGTTCATGAAAAACACCAACCGTGCTTGACTTTTGGTACAAACTCAAAAATTTCAATTATGGCCAACTTTGTATCAATCTAGAGTTCTAGTGATGGGATCCTATACTTGTCATTCTCTAGCACCTCTAGTTGATATTCAAAATGATTCCCAACTCCCCCTTTTTCAAATAAATGTATTTATTTTTACAACACTCTTTATGTTTTAATGATCATCTTTTCTAATCATGACATTTTCTTGATTTTCAACCAAAACATACTAGATAGCAATCATTTGAAAATTGCAAACATATCATGAATATATAGATAACGATTACAAAAGAAACCAAAAAGATTAGATCTTTAAAAAAAACTATGAAAATAGGACATATTCTGAATATGGTAGCATAGAAGGTGCATAATACATAAAGTCAGTCAGCAACCAAACATCACGCCAATGTCATGGGCCAACAGGCCGGAAGTCATCCAAATCAGTACATCAGAAAATGAAGCGTTTGAGAGGTATATAAAATATCAAGCCAAAACACTCTCAACACTATAACCCAAAACTGCATCAGCTAATCAGAAATACATGTGGTCATCACCATCTGGAGGAGGAGGAGGAGGAGCAGGAGGACCCTGATATGATAAATCCCATCGCTGCAGCATCTCGTACATGGTATCCTGCCTGGTCATAAACATCTGGCAAAACTCTGTCAGACCATGTACCTCCCTCTGAGTAGCTGCCTGGTCCTGCTGAAGACTCTGGACGCCCTCCTGAATAGTATGAACATCCTCCTGGAGTCGGGTAAACTCTGCTCGTGTGATAGGCTCAGCGGGCTCCTCACCTGCATCAGCAGCTTCCTGGCGCTCCCTCCAAACGAATACCCCCTGTCTAGACTCAATGCATGCCAAAGACAATTGGCGGGTGTCAATCTGATCATAGTCTTTGGACAGGTGTCTAACCTGACCACTAGTGACCCGAATGCCAAAACGCAGTTGGAAGAACTCAGTTAACATATGACAAAAAGGCATATAAATCTTCCCATTCACACTCTGGGACAGGTGACAAATGGAGGAAAACACATGCAAGGACACATCTATATCCAGTCGTCTCTCAAGCACATACATCATCACTAAGTGAGGCAACCTAATCCTTGCCCTCCCCTTAGTGACAATGGGTAGCAGACACTCTACCACAATCTTGTACAGAACATGGCTGGATGGACTCATGGGTTTTGCATCGAAAGTACGCTCAGATTCATGTCGATGCCTCCTGAAGTGGTGGACATGAATCTGATCAATATTTACACCTGGGAATTCAAGTGGTTCAACAACGTTTGGAAAGTAGGTAATGGGATTGTTTGAGGCCCGACATTCTAGAAAACTGGCTAACACAATGGGTGTGAAAGGAATGGTGACACCCGCTACCTTTGACTCATAAACTCTGTTGTCTTGGTCAAGACAAGTCAAATTTGCAAAGAACTCTTTGCACAGATCAAGATTAACATCATGTTGGCAATAGACAAGTTGTTCTATGCCGAAATGAGTAATCATCTCAATAATGTGAGGCCCCTTCTCCTCAAAGTATCCTTTGTTGAGATATCGACAGGGTAGTTGAACAAATTCGTTCTCCTCGAATCGCTTTTTGCATTCCAAGCTTCTAAACCTAGACTCTTCTGGGCCTTGGGCACCTGGTCGAGATGACCCCTCACCCCTAGATCGTTTAGACACAGCCCTAACACACCAAACACATGTATGCATCCCAAAGTGACCCCCCCCCCAAACCGAAGATAGCAAAGGAAACACAAAAATCATCATATTAGTGTCAATACGAACCCTAAATGGAGAAATAAACCTTAAACATCATACCTTCTCGCTCTTTGCATTTTGAGATTTGGGAATCGCGTGGGTTGACATGAAGAGGAGTTTTCTACTAACCCTAGAGGTAGATCAGAGTTAGGGAAGGCCTTAGGGAAGAGTTTTAGAGCTTAGGAGGGGCTTAGGACACAAGGGGAGTTGAAAGGAGGTGAAAGTCGCCGGGAGAGATTAACCAAAACCCTAGGTTTGGCTCTCCACGACGCGCCTTTTCTTTTATAAACCCCGCGTCCCAGTCGACTGCCCCCAGGGTAGTTGACTGGGCAACACCGTAATTACATTCTGTGGGTTTTGCCAGTCGACTGGCTTATAGCCAGTCGACTGGCCTCTGATAATTTGAATTCCAGAATTTCAGCCCGAATTTCAGAAATGCCTAACTAATTCCACAAATTCCCAAAAATTCTGAAATCTTGCGAGGACATTTGTGGATCCTATATTTACTTAGGAAAAATATAATTTCAGTTAAAGTTATCCCAAATCTTGAGATTTGTATAAACTTCAAAATTTCTCTAAAAGGTGTCATGAGACCTTTTGCAAGAGTTCTAATTTTGACCGTGCCTTGATGCTTCTTCTTATATTCATTCATAATCGCTTCATGGCATCAAGTTACATGGTATTTGGGCATTAATACCTACTTGTCTCAATTAACATCCCAATTTCCTCTTTTTCCTTATAACTTCCCCTTTAGTGTGCCAATTTACAAGATTAAGACTGACCTAGGCCTTTTAAACCTCTTGGCACACCCTATAGCCCTTTTCAATCTCCTAAAAGGAAACCGCCTGAGATCCATTGACCATGGAACCCGATTTGGCTTCTAAAGCTCTTCCTAGAGCTTCTGGCCCTAGTTACCTCCCTAGGTGACTCTTCCACAAAGGCAAGACCACACCGGTGCTTTTCCGGTGCTTCTTGACCTTCCGTTATCACTCTCTTAATCCTATAGACCTTTTCTTTGGTCAATTTCTTTTCTTTTACTTTAAGTGTCTTTTCCTTGCCATCTTTGACCTTCTCTTTATCATAGTTATAGGACATTCTTGAATACGATACTTTATCACCACTAGCCCTCCTAGAATAGGATTTTAAACCTGACCTACCATTCTTATGATTTTGGTCCCTTGATATCATGTTCAATCTCTTGGGCCCCTGAGTGACTCTACCTAGGTTTCTTTCCAATTGATCAAGTTTTGCTCTCAACACTTGATTTTCCTTTTCTAACTTCCTAACCTTAGACTCACTAAACTTAATTTGATCATTGCTAGGTCCACCTATTTTCCTAGGCATATTTCTCCCTTTCTTAGAGCTTATGTCTTTATCCTTATTCCTAAAATTTCTAGACTTATTATGAACCATAGAATTGTTGGTGTTTTGGCGTACAAAATTGTTTCCATTCCTATCATGATATTTAAAACCGAAAACACGCATAGACAAGCAATTGTTATCAATTCTATCATTCATGCCCACATTTTGAGTATTCGTAAAAGATCTTGAAGCATGAGTAGAGTTAGAGGATACCTTCCTTACCCTTGGTGCTCCCCCTTGATGAATGCTCCTCTTCCTTTCTCCTTTTTCCCATTTCCTAAGGTGCTCCATCTTCTTGAGCTCTCCACTTCTTGGACATCTTGTATGATAGTGCCCGAGCTCCCCGCATGTGAAACACCGAATTCTCTTTCTTTTGTTTTGACTTTTCTTATTCCTACAACCCATATTAGATTTAATTTGGATGGACTTGGGCTTAGAAATTACCTCCTTTTTACTTAGGGGACACTTATCCTTGTAGTGCCCCTTTTTGTTGCAACCAAAGCAGACGATATGCTCTTTTGACTTAGCTTTGGTGGAGGTGGAAGTCGTCTCTTGCTCTTGTGAGGATGAGGGTCTCTCCTCCCCCTCAACCCTTGATACTAATTCTTCCTCTTCTTCTCTTGATGAGGTGGATGGTTCCTTACTTTGGTCCTCTTGAACTATTGAACTTACTTCTTTAGATATTTCGACTTCTCGAACTTGTGAGGAGTTTTTGTGAAGTTCTTCCATCTTATTCCACAGTTCGCATGCATTTGAATATTCCCCTACATTACTCAAAACATGGTTAGGCAATATATTGATCAAAATGTTTATTACCTTCTCATTGGCCCTAGCTTGCTCTTGTTGTTCTCTTGTCCAATATCTAGGGCGAAGCTTTTTGCCGTGCTTGTCCTTGGGGATTTCAAATGGGTCTTCAACGATCATTCTACACCCCCAATCCATCCCGAGCCAATTCTTCATTCTATCTTTCCAATAGTCAAAATTCTCATGCTCATATGATGGTGGTGAGTTGATATTGTCACCCAACATGTCTTCCATGACCCCTTCTCCTCTAGCAAGTGCTCCCTCGGCGGTTAGTCCGATCAAGAGCGAACCTCGCTCTGATACCAACTGAAAGATCGATGTGGCGTGCAGAGGGGGGGTGAATGCACTTTTTCGGATCTTGAACTCTGCAGTCTTGTTAGCGCAACAGAAATAATATGCAAAATAAATAACAATGCTAACAATACCAGATTTAGTTGGTATCCACCCCGGCCGGGTGACTAATCCAACAATCCTTCGGCGGATCACTCCCCGGATAACCTCCGGTTAGAAACGTGTCGCTCCTTGTGGGTGGAGAAACCTCTCCACAACCCTTTGCAAGCTACTGAGCACACAAGACTACTAACTTGCCCTATCCAAGCAAGTTTCGTCAAGAAAGATAGGAGAAAATGAGCCCCTTTAAATAGGGCTCGAATCTGAAACAGCCGCTACCAGTCGACTGCCCAAATGGCAGTCAACTGGTCCCACTCAGATTCGACCGTTACAACATAACGTTCAAATTCTGGCCAGCTGTTCCAGTTGGCACCAGTCGACTGCCCCTAGGGCAGTCGACTGGCCCGAGACCTAAGCCTAAGGTTTCTCTCCGAGTACAAATCTCTCCGCACTCAAACCCTCCCGGCTTAACCCCTGAGTACATGCACTCATACTCAGCCACTCTCAACCTAGTTGACTCTTCACCAGCAGTCTTGACTGTTGCCTTCACGCCCTCTCCATCTTTGGCCCTCGTCCCTCGGATGCGCACGCAAGCCTCCAGCTTGCCTCCATGCCACCCTTCACGTATGCCTCGAAGTCTGCGTCCCTTGGCTCATCATCTCTGCTATCAATGGTCCCTCGGATGCGCACGTAAGCCTCCAGCTTACCTCCATGCCATCCTTCACCTGAAGATGTCAACAAAGTCCATGCGTACCTGTACACCTGCACCCTTATGTACACATGTGAGAACAACACAAATCCTAACTTAACCATATTGCCCTACTCATCAAAACATTATGATCCTCCAGATCATCTCAGGGCCGATTGCCCCAACACTGCCCCTCTCCTTTGGGGCGTTCTGAGCTGCAGAAACACGTTCCTTTGGTCCCTGCATCCAAGGTTAGTTCCACAACAAACAAGGCAAGAAATGTTAGATTTTTACAGCTGTAGCTGTCTTGGTTCTGACTTTGGGTCTCCCAAATGGAACCCTAGGTCGAACCGACGTCTACTGTTCCCTCGACGGGGAACGCGTCCTCACCTACTCCTCTAAGGAGAATTTACCTTTTGCCAACCGGCTCCTCCAGTTGGACTTTTGCCCATCTTTACTCACCAGGTCTTCGTGCCCAATCCGCGACCAGGTCTT
Source organism: Boesenbergia rotunda (assembly GCA_024364735.1). Classification (NCBI taxonomy): domain Eukaryota; kingdom Viridiplantae; phylum Streptophyta; class Magnoliopsida; order Zingiberales; family Zingiberaceae; genus Boesenbergia; species Boesenbergia rotunda. The sequence goes on from JAGFNQ010004239.1 coordinate 215,197, forward strand.
AGTGCCCACCTTCCGAGCAGGTCTTCGGTGTCCAGCCCCCGGCCAGGTCTTAGTGCCCAATTCCGCGAACCAGGTCTTAGTGGCCACCTTCCGAGCAGGTCTTCGGTGCCTAGCCCTCGGCCAGGTCTTAGTGCCCAATTCCTCGAACCAGGTCTTCGGTGCCCAGCCCTCGGCTAGGACTTAGTGCCCAGTCCACGACCAGGACTTATTGCCCAACCTTATGTCAGGACTTAGTTGCCCAGCCCGTGGCCAGGACTTATTGCCTAGATCAACTAGGACTTTCCTGCACACTTGAGTAACTTTATTAGATCACAAATAGTACTTAACTTTGAATCCTTTGCCAATATCAAAATAAGGTTCGATATGGTGCTTCCTGCACCAACAATCTCCCCCTTTTTGATTTATGACAACACAATTCAAAGTTAAGTAACATCTTATAACTAATAAGAAAAGAAAGTAACAATCAATGAAGTATAACAGCCAATCACTGAAGTATAACAGTTATGAACAGAATAAATGTAGATTTAAAAAGAAATCCTTTATAATACTTAACTTTGACCTTTCCTCCCCCTTTGACATATATCAAAAACATACATGGACGAACAAGGTTTTTAATTTTGCAAAGTTTTGCAAACCTAAATTTTGTTAAAAAAAATTTTTACTTACAAGGCTTTGCAAAAGGAATTTTTACTTAGGCAAAATTTTGAAGCCACATTTCCCTAAAAAAAATATTCAAATTTGTTTTAAAAGAATTTGCACACTTAGAAGAATTTGCTTGGAAATATTTTGTGTATTTTGAAAAATAAAATCTTTAAGAAATTTCTAGACAAGTTTTTTCACCAACAAAAACTTTACTTAGAAACATTTGCCAAAATTTTCAAAAAGTTTTTACTCAGACAAATTTTGTTTACTAAGGAAAATTTTACTTAGGAAAAAACATGCACTTAACAAATTTGAAACACTTAGAAATACTTAGAAAATTTTGAAGCACTAGAAATACTTGAAAGCACTTGAAGTAGTTTGAAATTTTAACAGCACTTAGCACTTAAAAACAATTTGAAGTACTTAGAAATTTTTGCTTTGCTTTTTGAAAAAGAGATAAAAGTTAAATATAGAAAAATTCCTTTCTCTCTTCCTTGCTCTCCCCCTTGGCTATATATCAATAAAGAAATATATTTCGAAATAAGTTTTTTTTAAAATTGTGTATCAGAGCCTATGAGTTTTAAAAACATAAAAATACTTAATATGACTCTTGAAGGCATTGCAAAAGGCTTTAAATTGCACCAACAAAACTCCACTTTAAAAAGTAAAAAAAATTTGTATTTGTAGGCAAGTCTTTGAGAAAATTCACGCACTTAGAACATTATTGCCTTTAAAAGTATTAGAACTTTTGAAAACATTATATTTTGAAAAATAGAAGTACTTTTGAAAGACATTATTTAAAAAAATTTTAATTTTATTTTGAAAATATAATACTTGACTCGGTTTCTTTTCCAGTCTGACACAATCCTAGGAAACCTTGTTAACTACAAGGACATTTCCCTAAGTGTCCTGGAAAATTTTCAAAGTCAAGTAAGTATTATTTTCAAAAGTATTCCAAAGTAAAGTAAAATTTTGAAAGTGATGGTATATAAGCAAAATAATTTAAAAGGATATTATTTTGAAAGAAAAATTATTTATGTTTTCAAAAGGATTTTAAGAGTGCAGTGCATGAAAACATATAATTTTGAAAATGCTCAATAATTCTTTTAATTTGATCTCCCCCTAAACTTGACCCAGTCCTAGGAAGCTTGTTGACTACAAGTACTCTTCCTCTGAGTTTTAAGGTTTGATTCAAATTATAAGAATTATCTAATAATTTTAAAAAATAATTGTCAGAAATAATTTCTTTCGATTTAGACTCCCCCTAAATTTGACACTTCCTAGGAGTCCTTGTAGATAATGAAGTAGACTTCCTTTGTGTCTTTAGGGTTTGTCAAAATCAAAAGGGAATCAAGCACAATTCTTAAAATGAATTTTGAAGTATTAATATTTCGAAAAACTAAGTATTTGAAGGACATATTTTGAAATGATAGCATAGTTTTCGAAAAACATGAGTGATAGTTTGAAAACATAGTGTTTTTAAACTTCTTCTTTTAACTTGAACTCCCCCTAAACCTGACACAGTCCTAGGAGGCTTGTTGACCACACGTTAATCCTCCTCTGAGTCTTAGGGTTTGATTTAAATAGAAAGAACTTCAACAAAAAAATGCTAAGTTTTAAAAAACTTTTGAAGACTATTTTGTTTTAATGATTTGAAAAGCAATTTCTTTATTTTCTCCCTCTTTTTGAAAATGGTAAAGAATTGCAACAGGGAGATTCTATGTTTAAAATGATTTTGAACAATACCAGAGGGGACACAAGTACAGGAGAAATTTTGAAAAATACTTAAGTCAAACAATTATATATATATATAAATATCAAAAGCCTGGACTGTAGACATTTTTCTAAGTGAAAATGAAAAAGAGTTCTGAGTAAACCCCGAGCTGACTTTTTGCGAGATTTATTTAAAAAAAATTGATTGTCCAAAGAAATTTCTTTGTATAGAAATGTTTGCAAAAATTAAGTAATTCTTAGGTAGATGAGCAAAAGAAACCTAAGGTAAGCAATTTTAAGTATACTGATCTGAAACATTAAATCTTAGTTCAAGAAGTTAAAATGATTTTTGAAGATTTTGAAATTAATTAGAAATTTAACTTTGAATTTTAATATTTGTTAAGTTGAATTTTAAAAATAATTAAGTTGAATTTTTTAGAATAACTAAGTTGAATTTTTAAAGTTGTTCAGTTGAATTGAATTTGGAATTTTGAAAGCATTTATTAAAGTTTGAATTCTGAAATTTGAAATCAATTCAGTTTCTAAGGTTGATTGGGTTGGACTAAACTTTTTAGTCCTAAGCATCTCACCCATTTCTAAGTGACAAAACAGGGTATCCTTAACTGTTTTGTGAGATGCATTAATTTTTATCTTCAAATTAGTGTTAAATCTAAGATTTACTTAAAATTTGTGTTAGATTCAAATCTGACAATAGTAAAGTGAATTTGATTTTCTATAATTGGCTTCCAGGTCTTGGCGAGGCACCAGGCCTTCTTTGGGCGTAGCCTTATTTGATCATCAACCCTTTTCTTGACAAAGCCTTTTACAGAAAATTCATCTTCAAGTTACTTCCTGAAAGATTTTGGTCTAACTAGCTTGGGTCTTGGATCGGTAGCTTCGGCTAGTTCCACCAGACTAAACAGACCAAGTAGTGTATACTTGACCTTATTAGAAAGGCTTCCCTAACGTACTATCATCTCACCTCCACCCAATACTATGTTGTTCAAATTTTAATTAAACTGTTTGTCCTTAAACTATCTAATTCTAAATCCAAGCATAAAAAGCTAAGTAAAATTATAATGAAGGGAAATTTCTGGATTTTCTAAGTTTGCAAGATTATTAATTAGTTGTTCTTGTATATCAATTTTAATTTCAAAGTCTCATTTTCTTGTCTTAACATTTTGAATTTTGAATTTATTAATATACATGATTTCATTAAGTTATTTAAGCATGCATCCATATCTAAATTTGACCGAGGGAGATTAAGTAAACTATCTACATTCATGGTAAAAAGTGGATTTTCATATAAATTGAAGTTACCCATCTTGATAGGTTGTCCTGGATCTTTGGCTCTTCTATCCTTGCATTCATCTTTGTAATGCCCAAACTCCTGGCACTTGAAGCATTGGATGCGACTTTTGTCCTTTCGTGCTTTTGGAACTGGTTCCTTTGACGCCTTCAGTGGTGTCGTTCGTATCTTACGAGTAGGACACCTACTTTTGTAGTGCCCTCTCTCCCTGCATGTGTAACAAATTACATGATCTTTCAAATTTGAATTTACAAATTTACCTTTTGATTCCTTATTGGGAATCTCCCCCTTGATTCTTGCCGCCTCGGATCTAGACTCATCTTCTGATTCCGTGTCTGAGTCGGACTCGGGTACTGGTTGAGGCTCCTTCTTTGGTGGTTCTTTTGGAGTTTTCCCTGCAATAGAATTTACACCTTCCTCGACCATTACAGTATCTGTTTGATATTTTAATTCTAATTTTGAAAAGAATTTGAAATCAGTTACCATCTCAGTCAATTCGTCGTCTGATTCTGGTTCAATTTCGACTTTGGATTCAGGTTCAGACTCTGACTCGGCTGTCTGTGCTTGAACCGAGAGTGCAAGATAACTTACCTGATCTTCTTCTTCATCTGAGATCTCTTGATGAAGGTTGATCAATTTTTCCCAAATCTCTCTAGCACATCTGAATGGACCTACTAGTTCAAGTTGCTCCTTGGTTAGGCCACATTGTAGGTTTGCAGTTGCCCTCGCATCGGTCTCGATTTGGTTGAGGGTTTGTTCATCCAGTTTGTCCCACTCGATTGATAACTCATCATCTACGGGAAAAGAGAATCCCGTTTGGATGATTCGCCATAAGTCCATGTGGGCCTTCAGAAGGGATTCCATTTTACTTCTCTAAAATTTGAAGTTTTCGCCGGAGAATAGCGGTGGACGGACACTGTTCCACTCTTGGTTGGCCATTAAGTTTAAACCTCGCACACAAAAAGAAAAAATAGAAATGTACCAAGACTTGGTCTTGGATTAGTAGTGCGGGAGAAGGAAAAAATAACCCAAAATAAATATTGCACGAATTTTGAGGCGGAATAATAATAAAAATAATAATAAAAAGTTTTGACAAATTTTTTTTTGAAAATGTTGGCTTTATCAATTCTGATTAATGATGAAAAAGTAATACTTCAATGTTTGGGAGAAATTTTACTCGAATTAAGGTAGCACGAATTTCGAGAAAAAAATATTAAAATAGTAGGAAAAAAATTTATGACAAATTTTCAAAGATGGATCGTTTTATCAATTCCGACTTATGGTGAAAAAAATAAGAATTCAAAATTAGAAAAGGCATAAGAATATTTTAAAACCACCCACAGATATTATTTATTTTAAGTGAAAAGCGAAAAAGATCGAGTGGTGTTGCACCAACCTCGATTAACGAAAAAGAAAAGAAATAAAATGAAAATTTTCGTAAATCCGAAAAAACTCTCAAATTGGTGGTTGCACCAAATTTGAGCTTCCCCGCTCTGATACCACTTGTTGGATCGAGAGAATACAATAGAGGGGGGGCGAATATCGTAAAAGCATTTCGGATTAGAAAAGAGAATGCGCAGTGGAAATTTAAAACAAACACACGAAACCCAAGCGTTTTTACTTGGTTCGGAGTCACGGTCGGCTCCTACTCCAAGGCCCACGGTCCTTGACCGTTTACTGTAGGCAATTCTATAATGGCGCAAAGATTTATAGAGATTGTTACAGTAGTAGTGCAGTAAAGAAAATTATACTCTTCGTTATCGACGCCCGGTGTGGATTATTCTTCGGAGCAGAGAGTCATCGTCAGCTCTAGAATCTCGAGATCGGAGGTTTCCGGAGCAGAGTGTTTGAACGAAGAGTGTAGATGCGTTGGAGAATTGATGTGTTGAAGCCTTGGGGTCGAGCCCCTTTTATAGCACTCCTGGGGCGCCCTGGATGTTGGGGGCGCCTGACACATGCCTACGGATCCGAGAAACCTCATCCGCAGCTCGGTCAGCGCTTATCCCTCCAGAATCAGCCTCGGAGCTAACGGGGGCGCCCTGGACACTGGGGGCGCCCCGGTTGACTTGGTCTGCTTGGCTTCACGGCTGAGTTTGCTTCGCTGGCTGGGTGGCTTGGACCCAGGGCGCCCGAGACACTGGGGGCGCCCGGGACCATCAGGGTGCCTGGCCCAGTAAGTCTTCGAAGCGATTCTTGCTCAACTGCTCATTTGGCTTTGATCTTGGGCGCCCGGGACCTCCCGGGCGCCTAGCCCAGCTGCTGCCCCTCTCCTTTGGGGTGTTCTGAGCTGCAGAAACACGTTCCTTTGGTCCCTACATTCAAGGTTAGTTCCACAACAAACAAGGCAAGAAATGTTAGATTTTTACAGCCGAGCTGTCTTGGTTCTGACTTTGGGTCTCCCAAATGGAACCCTAGGTCGAACCGACGCCTACTGTTCCCTCGACGGGGAACGCGTCCTCACCTACTCCTCTATGGAGAATTTACCATTTGCCAACCGGCTCCTCCGGTTGGACATTTGCCCAGCTTTACTCACCAGGTCTTCGTGCCCAATCCGTGACCAGGTCTTAGTGCCCACCTTCGGAGCAGGTGTTCGGTGCCCAGCCCCCGGCCAGGTCTTAGTGCTCAATTCCTCGAACCAGGTCTTAGTGCCCACCTTCCGAGCAGGTCTTCGGTGCCCAGCCCCCGACCAGGTCTTAGTACCTAATTCCTCGAACCAGGTCTTCGGTGCCCAGCCCTCGGCCAGGACTTAGTGCCCAGTCCACGACCAGGACTTATTGCCCAACCTTATGTCAGGACTTAGTTGCCCAGCCCGTGGCCAGGACTTATTGCCTAGATCAACTAGGACTTTCCTGCACACTTGAGTAACTTTATTAGATCACAAATAGTACTTAACTTTGAATCCTTTGCCAATATCAAAACAAGGTTCGATATGGTGCTTCTTGCACCAACATCTCCCTCTTCGGATTTGTCTTCATTTGACAAAGTGGAGGGATCTTCATGAAGCTTTGCCAATTTATAACAAGCTCCTTGGTGTCTTGAAATTCTCCAATTTTGTCCAAGATAGTGCTTGAAAATAGATTGACTAATAATTTGGTTACTTTGTCATTGGCCTCACATCTCTTAATTTGCTTCTCATTCCATTTGCTTTTCTTGGGGAGCTTTCCTTTGCTATTTGTTAGAGCTTCAAAGCCCTCCATTAAAGAAAACCATTGCTCTATCTCTATCATGAGAAAATTTTCAATCATTGTCTTCCAAAGATCGAAATTTCGTTTGTCGAATGGTGGAGGTGCTCAGATGTCGTAGCCGAACTCTATTGTTGAAGTTGAACCCCCATGATAATGACTTCTTGAAAGTAGGGTTTCTTCAAATTCTTTCTTTTTCCTCTAGCTCTTGCTCACTTAGTGATGTGTCCAAAGAAGAGCAACCTCGCTCTAATCGGAGGGTGATTAGCTCCGATTTGCTCGTTGATAATTTGTCGCCGCAGAAGACTTCAAGCAATGCTAACATTCAAGGATTTACTTGGTATCGACCTCCTTGAGGTGACTAATCTAAGGATCCACTCTCCCTCACTCTCACATCCACTATGAATGATCTCCTTTTTGAGGTGAAGAAACCCCTTACAAGCTTACAAGAAGAAACACTCAAGAAAAAATAAATACAAAAGAAATCTTACAAGATTTACACAAATGAGTTCTCTTTACTTTTCTTGCTTTCTTCAAGCTTAGAATCGCCTCATGATCCTTGGAAATGCAGCAGCACTAAGCTCCAAGGTCTCAATCGAAATGGCGATGAAGAAGGTGGAAGAGCGTGCGAAGAATGTCGAAGAGGTGCCGCTTTAAACCTGCATGAAAACCCTATATAACCGCGACCTAGGGCTCCTTAATCGATTACTACATCAAACTTAGTCATTCAACGACTATTTTTTGATGCTTAATCGATTAGTCATCCTAATCGATTGCTAAATCGATTCAGCACCTTTCTATGCTCTCGCGTAATACCACCGTAATCGATTTCCTAATCGATTACGATCCTCCTTAATCGATTGCCAAATCGACTTAAAGGATGCTGAATCAATTACCCAATCGATTCAGCGGGCTTCTATTCTCTTGATAACCCTGTGTAAATCGATCACCCAATCGATTGACATACCCCTTAATCGATCACCCAATCGATTAAGGGTCTTTCTGTTCTCACAAGCAATAGCTCCCAATCGATTTCCCAACCCTAACTTGCTTAGCTCAAGTCTAGGATTCCCTTGCCTAACCATGGTCAACCATGACCTATTAAGACTTCCTCACCAAGTGTCCGATCAAACTTTTGATCAACTTAGACTTTTCCTTGCTTAGTTCCCAACTAGGACTTAACCTAATTCCCAACTAGGTTTACCTAACGTTCGAGTTAGGTCTAATCTCTCGGTAGACTTCCACCTTGCCAAAATTCGAGTTAGGTTTGCCTAGTCCCACAAGGACTTTTTCCTTACCAGCGTGCGATCTCTCTAATCCACCTGAATTCACCTAGTCCCATTAGGTGTGCCTAGTCCCACTAGGAATTTTTCCTTGCCAGCGGGCGATCTCCCTGATCCACCTGAACTTCACCTATAGTCCCACTAGGTGTGTCTAATCCCGCTAGGACTTTTCCCTTACCAGTGTGTGATCTCTCCTATCCACCTGAACTTCAACTAATCCCACTATGTGTACCTAGTCCCACTAGGACTTTTCCCAGTCAACCTTGACCCACATGACTCACACACAATTCTAACATCATTATCAAACATCGAAACCCAAGCTCACCCGAGCTTAGTCAAAAACCCTGACCTAATGAAGATTGCACCAACAATTTGTACTAATGTACAGGATCTAAGAAAGTGTAAATCATTGACAAAGGGTGAAGTGAACTTACGGGTTGGTAATTGTGCAAGAGTTGCTACTATAACTGAAGAATCCTATTTTTTTTATCTTTGCCCATTGGGCTTGTTTTAGAAGTTGAGAATTGTTATTATATGTCTACTTTAACTAGAAACATTATTTCTATTTCATGTTTGGACAAGAAAGATTTTTCATTTACAATAAAGAATAAATATTATTATATTTATTTAAATGATATATTCTATTATAGTTCACAATTAAAAAATGGACTCTATGTTTTAGATATTGAAAACTCAATTTATATCATAAATACAAAATGGTTAAAATCTAATGATTTAAATCAAACATATCTCTAACACTATCGCTTGGGTCATATAAGTAAGAAACACATATATAAACTTATCATGCATTTCTAGTGGGCAAGAAGATGATAATTATTTTTTCAGTTCTATATTTTTATTTTTTATTTTATAGATAGATTTCAACATGACTTTTATTCCTGAGTAAAGTTGATCAGGAGGTAGAAAACATATCTCACTTACCATATCACTTTTGAAGTTCGAAGTTCCCCCTCCGTCGTTGTTGTCCACTGAGGTGGCTCCCCCTTCATCGATGCTCTCATCTTCTTGGTATGAAGCCATCAAAGCAAGTCCAGCGTGTTGCTCGAGATCTGAGTCTTCCGATAAAGACTCGTCCCATGTCACCTTTAGATTGTGTGCTTTTGTCTTTGGTGCCCCTTTTCCTTTATTCTTCACTTTGAGGCGATTTTCCTTCACGTGTCCTTCTTTGTTGCAGTTGTAACAGTGGATCTTCCTTTACTTCTTACCCTGCACCTTATTAAATTTTTTAGTTTCAAAATATTTGGACAACTTTCTTACAATATATGTTGTGTTTTCATCATTTTCTAAAGAATCTTCTTCATGTTGGATCCTTCTCTTGCCTAGGGCGATGTTGTCCATTTTCCTTTTTCTTGCACATCTAGATTCGTGAAATTCGAAAGTGGAAAAAAGTTCCTCTAAGGTATTTACCTCAAGGTCCTTAGAGATGTAGTAGGCGTCAATTATTGAAATCCAGTTAGGGGTTCCCGGGAAGGCGTTCAATGCGTACCTTTGCGCATCCCGATTGCTTACCAATTCTCCAAAATTGTTGAGTTTTGTCATCAACTATTTAAGCTTAGCGTGAAGTTATGCTACTGACTCTCCGTCTTCCAGTCGAAGGTTGCTGAGCTAATTCCGAAGCATATCTCTTTTTGCTAATTTGGCTCTGGAGGTACCTTCATGGAGTTCAAAGAACTTTCCCAAAGTTCCTTCGCCGATCAATAGTTCCCGATTTGGTTGACTTCTTGTGCAGGGAGTACGGTCAGCAGATGGTATTTTGCTTTTCCGTTCATCACAAAGTTAGTCTGTTCCTTCTTAGTCCACTGGCTTTCATCTTTGGGTTTGTTGTCAACGTCCTTGGGAGCTACAAAACCATTTTTCATTATTAAAATCTAATCGAAATCAGTTTTGAAAAAAACCTGCATCTTGTGCTTCCAACTCGCGAACTCCCCCTCGAACTTTGGCGGGTAGATGACCGGTTCGACCATTTTGTAGTTGCTTCAGATGGCGGTTAGTCCTTTCGGAGCGTCCTTGCTCTGATACCAATTGAGAGTGATCGAAGGTCGGCAAGAGGAGGGTGAGTGGCCCTTGAAAAAGAAAACTCAATTCTTTTGTCTATTTTTAACAAAGATGTTTGTTAGTTCAAAATAAAATAAATAGCATAAATAAATTTAGCAAACAGTAAAGAAAGAGGCAACCGGATTTTACGTGGTTTGCAACCGAGGAGGTTGCTAATCCAAGGTCGAATATGACTTGATTCCCCTAAATAAAACTTCTTCGGGCGGAGAAGCCTCTTACACGTGGAAAGCTCAGAAAAAAAAGAAAGATTACACCAAACTCATTTTCTAATGCTTTGAATGAATGGAATTAATGAAACTGAGCTTTAGGGGTCTATTTATAGCCCCGGTCAGAGTTATCAGTTTGCTGACGTGACACTTATAGGGCGCCCAAGAGCTCTTGTTCGCCTGACATATGGCATGATGCTTATCCAAAGTGCAACATTCACAAACGGCTAAACATAGCCTCTCGGGCGCCTGATAGAACAGGGGGGGGCCGAGTGCTCGGGTGCTCGAGAGCCTAAGCGCTCGTAAGCTTATAGGTGCCTGAGTATGGGGGTTGGTCAGCAGCCGCTGACCACTCTCCTGCGTGACTTCCTTTGTCTTCTTAGGTGATTTCTGGCTAACCGGAGTTAGGCTCACCCGAACCCGACTCCGGTCTTTCGCCGTTCGAGCATCCTTCCTCCTGGCTTCTCGTCCCTCAGACGTCGCGCGCGTCCTTTTCGCTCCACCGGCGTACTCTTCCGCAAAGCTCCGCGTCCCTCGGATGCACCAAGCCCATCGGCTCCCTTTCTGTGCCATCCTTCTCGACCGCTACATCTTTCGCTCGACTTCATGCGCTCCTAAGTTCCTGTACACTTAGACATAGAGATTAAAAATACCAGGACCTAATTTAAATCGGTTGAGTGCATCAAAATCAACATGGGGTACTTACATATTATTTCTAAAAAGATACATCTAATAACCTATTAAAATGTCATAGGTATAAGTAAATTATTTGTATCATCGTAACACCTCATATGCATAGATACAACCATAAATCAAAGCATTATGAAATGAAATGGAGAAATACACAAGCAAGACCTCCTAGGGTTTTTGTGAGATATGTTGAGGTACTATCTTAATATTAAATCACACAAGGCTAAAGTTATAATTTTACAAAGCACATACCAAGTTCTCTCCTTAGAGAGGTGAACTTCGCTTCGGATAGAGGCTTGGTAAATATATCAGCAAGGTTGGATTTTGATTCAACATAATGTAATTCAATAGTACCTTTTGCCACATGATCTCTAATGAAGTGATGCTGCCTCCGGGGCTATGGTGCAGCGGTAGGGTGACTAGTCGCTATCCCAGGCATCCGCGGTTCGAACCCAGCTACAGTGCATTTGCAGGAATTTTTCCTCTAAATGGGGCGCGAATCCTGGTATGCTGGGCTTCTAGACCGCCCACCGCGAGCGCTTCCCGATTTACCCTAGCGGCTGGTGGGAAACTTCCGTGGGGTCGGGTCTGTCGCCCGAGGTTGGAAAAACCTCATTAATTATTTTTTTTCTAATGAAGTGATGCTTCACTTCAATGTGTTTTGTCCTCGAGTGATGCACTGAATTTTTGGTCAAATTAATAGTACTCACGTTATCAAATAAAACTTTGACCTTGGAGTAATGAAGCACATAATCCTCTAAGATATGCATTATCCAAAGTAATTGAGCTACACAACCATCCATAGCCACATATTCGATCTCGGTTGTAGATAAGGCAACACATAATTGCTTTCTACTACTCCAACTCACTAGGGAGGATCTAAGAAATTGACATCCACCACTAGTACTCTTCCTATCCAATTTGCAACCCGCATAGTAGGAATCGGTGTACCCAAATAAATTAATATTTTGAGTTCTAGGGTACCAAAGACTAACATTTAGAGTTCCCTTGATATATCTTAAGATTTTTTTTGCCACTACTAGGTGAGATTCTTTGATACAAGATTGAAATTATATATATATATGCCTACCGCAAATAGTATATTCGATCAACTAGCGGTTAGGTATAACAAACTACCAATCATGCTTCGCTTTGGATCAACTAATTTTTCCTCATGATCACTATCTATCTTAATATTTGTTCCAATGGGAGTAGGCACTACTTTAGTATTTTCCAAATCAAATTTCTTGATGATTTTCTTAGCATATTTTGTTTGATAGATATAAGTTCCTTCATTAGTTTGTTTGACTTGCAATCCTAAAAAGAAAGTCAACTCTCCAAATAAACTCATTTCAAACTCATTTTCTATATGTTTGATGAATTCATGAAGGAGTTCATTATTTGTTGAGTCAAAATGATGTCATCAACATAAACTTGGGCAATAAAAATGTCTTTATCTTTAGACTTTAGAAATAGAGTTGGATCAATTGTTCCCCTTCTAAAGCCTTTAGATATTAAGAAGGATGAAAGTCTTTCATACCAAGCTCGGAGAGCTTGTTTTAACCCATATAAGACTTTCTTTAATTTATAAATATGATTTGAGTAATCTATGTTTTCAAAACCAGGTGGTTGCTCTACATAAAATTCTTCCTTAATAAATCTATTAAAAAATATTGATTTCACACCATTTGATGAAGTTTAAAGCCTATATGAGTGGTATATCCCAATAGGATCCGGATGGACTTTAATCGAGCTACGGGAGCATATGTTTCATCATAATCAAGTCACTCAACTTGATTGAAATCCCTAGCTACTAATCTAGCCTTGTTTCTAGTGACTCTCCTTTGATCATCCAATTTATTCCTAAAAACCCATTTTGTTGTGACAATTGTACTATCATTTGGTCTTGGAACCAATTTCCATACTTCACTTCTCTCAAATTGGTTCAACTTTTCTTGCATTACTAGGATTCAATCCGTAGCAATTAAGGCTTTATCAATTGATTTTGGTTCAAGTTGTGATATTAGAGCAATTTGATTAGTATGCTTTCTAAAATAGGATCTGGTCCTTACTCCTTGTGCAACATCTCCAACTACTTGGCCAATAGGATGATCTTGATGATGCCTTAAAGTCCTAGAGATTGTGTGCTCATCAACTTCATGATGATCATTACCTCTTGTTAGGACTGGTAGGAGAGCTAAAGGGGGGTGATTAGCTTCGATCTTTGCTCGATGAAGATTTATTGCGGCGGAAGACTTGAGCAATGTTAGCACCTCAATTTACTTGGTATCTGTTGGTGCAGGCAGCACCTAAGTCAAACCTGGGTTTTGATAATGGCAAAGGGTTCAGAAGTTAAGATGTTATTGTAATCTAACATGTTTAATGAGTGTGCAGGAAAAGACCTAGGTACACTAGGCAAGAAGTCCTGGCAAAGGGCTGGGCAAAGAAGTCCTGGTCGAGGACTGGGCAAGAAGTCCTGGCAAGGGACTGGGCACCGAAGACCTGACCGGAAGTTGGGCAAGAAGACCTAACCGGAAGTTGGGCACGAAGACCTAGTCAGGTGGATTGGGAAAAAGTCCAACTGGAGGAGCCGGCTGGCAATAGGTAAACTCTCCTAAGAGGAGTAGGTGAGGATGCGTTCCCCGTCGAGGGAACAGTAGGCGTCGGTTCGACCTAGGGTTTCATTTGGGAGATCCGAAGTCAGAACCAAGACAGCTTAGGCTGTAAATAAAGGCTAATATATTTTGCTTCTTTGTTTTGGAACTAACCTTGGTTGCAGGGATCGAAGGACTGGTTTTCTGCAGCTAGGCGCCTCAATGGAGTGAGGCACCTTACTGGGGTTAGGCGCCTGAATGCATACGGGCGCCCAAGTGCAAAGGCAAAACAGAAGCAAGCGAAGCAAACAGCCACGAAGCCTCTGGACTTACTCAGCTCAGGCGCCCGTGAGGTCACGGGTGCCCCCATCAGCTCAGGCGCCCAAGAGGAGATGGATAAGCGCAGACCGAGCCTGCGGATAAGGGTTCGCGCAGGGAACACCACGTGTTAGGCGCCCCCATCGACTCAGGCGCCCGTATGAGCACTATAAAAGGGGGTGCACTCCCAAGGCTTCGATATCAACTGCTCTCAACTCTCCAAACACTTTCGCTTAAGCCCTGCGCCCCGACAAAGTTCGATTTCGAGATTCTAGCGTCGACGACGACCCTCTGCTCCGGAATTCGATTCACCTCGGGCGTCGGTAAAATTTCAATTTACGAAAGTGTTGTGATTTAAATTTCCAATTCTATATCTGTGCTATCATCTTGTAAAAACTTTATCGAATATAGAATTGCCCAAAGTAAACGATCAAGGACCATGGGCCATGGAGTAGGAGCCGACCGCGACTCTGAACCAAGTAAAAAATGACTTGTGTTCTTGTGTATTTTGTCATTTTCTGCTGCGCATTTACTCTTCTACTCCGAAAAATTTTACAACGATATTCACCCCCCTCTCTATCGTTTTCTTCGATCCAACAAGTGGTATCAGAGCGGGTGGCTCAAATTTGGTGCAACCACCAATTTGATATTGTTTTTCAGATTTTACGAAAATTTTTTTAAATTCTTTTTCGAATTTTTTCTCGTTAATCGAGGTTGGTGCAACACCACTCGATCGTTTTTATTTCGATTAATTTTCTTCCGCACTACTAATCCAAGACCAAGTCTTGGGACAAGATTTTTCTGTTTTTCTTATTTTTTAGAAATTAGTATGTTTATGCAAGAGGGTTTCAACACAGCCAAACCATCGCTATTCAGTGGAGAAGATTTCTCCTACTGGAAAAGTCGGATGGAAGTCAACATGAAAACTCAGGTGGATATGTGGATAATAATCCAATCTGGCCTCGAAATCCCTAAGAACGCAGAAGGAGTGGAACAACACTACTCCGAATGGGATGCCTCACTGAAGAAAAAGATCGAGGCTGATGCAAAGGCAACTCAGACGTTGCAGTGTGGATTAACCAAGGAAGAACTGAACCGGGTGGGTCCTTTCAGCAGCGCCAAAGAACTTTGGAGCAAACTAATTGAGTTGCACAAAGGTACCTCCGACACCAGAATCAGCAAAAGGGATTTGTTGCTGAACAAACTCTACATGATAAAGATGAATGAGGGTGAATCAGCAGCACAGCTCCACGCCAGAATCCAGGAGCTGATGAACGACCTGCACACAATCGGTCACAAGGTAGAGAACCGTGACCTAATCAGGTATACCTTAAATGCTTTCCCAAGAAATAATCTGTGGGCATCTAAGGTAGATGCTTACAAGGTTTCTAGGGATCTGTCAAAAATTAAATTAGATGAATTGTTTTCGGAATTAGAATTACACGAACAGACTAACTGCACTTTGGCCGAGAAAGGTATTGCTTTTCTTGCATGTAAACCCCAAGGAAAGGTAGCTAAGAAAAAGCCTCAACCTGCACCCGAGTCTGACTCAGACTCAGACTCAGAAGACAGTGAAGGGGATCGACCCAAGTTGGTGCGGGTAGCTCGGGACTACTACAAGGAGCTGAAGCATCAAACCAACAGAAGGAAAGCAAGCCGACGAAAAGAAGATCCAGCTGAACCTTCAACTTCAAAGACCAAACCGAATGTTACTTTCTACGAATGTAACATGAAGGGACACTACATATCGGAGTGCTCCAATCTAAAGGAAGCCAAGAAGACTCGAAGGAAGAAGGCTCTTCAAGCCACGTGGGATGAATTTTCCTCCGAAGAAGAACAAGAGGCCCCACAGTCAAACCTTCTCGCCTTAACCGCTTCGGAAGACATCAACACCGGATTGGAATCGGAGCCAGACGACGGAAGGCTCACAATATCGGAGAACGACCAAATAACGGTAAGAGGTTATTCCGAAATTGAATTATCAAAATTAATAGCGTACTTATCTCGTAACTTGGCGAAAGCCAAAATCTGAGTCGAATCCCTCCGACAGGAAGTAAAACTCCTGAAAGAGAGAGCTGACTCTAGATCCTTGACCGAGAAGGTTCAAGAAGGAACCTCTACTCAAGTTGAAAAGCTTGAGAAAGAGAACTCCTCCTTGAAAACTCAAGTCAAGGAGCTCAGAGTGGCTTTAGAACGATTCACTTCAGATTCCAAGGGTCTTGACATGATCCTTGGAAAACAAAAGTCCGTTCTTAATCGATTTGGGTTAGGGTATCGAACAAAGTCAAGACAACGGTCATATTATACTGTATTGAACCAACCTAGAGCCAAAGTTCAAGCATGGGTCCCCAAACTTTGCTTGAACAACCAATCTGGACCAAACCAGTATTGGATCCCCAAGGATAAGATTCACATCTTGCCTAATCATTATCGTGGCTTTAGTCCAGGGGGAGCCAATTTAAAAACAATTTTATAGTTAGATAATTTTTTTTATTTCCTTAATTTTATTACATGCTTGCCTGTTTATTTCTTTCTGCAAATTACTATGCTTAGACCTAGGACTGGTTAGACTAAGGACTGAAATGACTAAATTGGAATTTGAACAACATAGTATTGGGTGGAGGTGAGATGATAGTACGTTAGGGAAGCCATTTTGGCGGAACTTGCTGAAGCTACCGATCCAAGACCCAAACTAGTTAGACTAAAATCTTTCAAGAAGTAACTTGAAGATGAATTTTCAATAAAAGACTTTGTCAAGGAAAGGGTTGATGATCCAATAAGGCTACGGCCAAAGAAGGCCCAGTGCCTCGCCAAGACATGGAAGCCAATTATTGAAAATCAAATTCACTTTACTATTGTCAAATTTGAATCTAACACAAATTTCAATTAATCTTAGATTCAACCACTTTTCAAAATAAAATTAAAACTTAATTGTTTTTAAAATTAATTTAGCCTTTCAAAATTTAATCATGCTTTTCAAATTAAAATCTTTATTTCCGTTAAAACCTGTCTCACAAAACCCATAAGGTTAACATGATTGATAACACTAATTTGGGTGAGACAGAATAGGTTGTGAAAATCAATTTAAGCTATCCTTAATTCTAATTAGATCCAAATCAATAAATACTTTATGTGTAGGAACATAAAGATTTGGACCAATGGATGTTGGATAGCGGATGCTCCAGATACATGACTGGAGACAAATTGAAATTCACCAAACTCAAGTTCAAGGACCTAGGCTCAGTAGCATTTGGAAACAATGCTACACTCAAAGTCATTGGGTCAGGTAACATTGAACTCAAATCAGATTTTGTGATTAGAAAGGTACTCTTGGTTGAGAACTTTAAATTTAATTTGCTTAGTATAAGTCAATTATGTGATACTGGCTATGTAGTTACCTTTACCAACTCTGACTGCCTAATTAGAAACCTTCAAGACACAGAAGTCATGCTTAAGGGTACTAGGAAAAATAATGTTTATACTATCAATTTACCCTTAATACCTAAATGCTTCTTAACTCAATTAGAAGAATCCAACCTCTGACATAGGAAATTAGGTCACACTAACATTAGACTAATTTCAAAAATCACTCAACTTGGTCTAATTAAAGGAGTACAAAAAATTAAAAACTATGAAAATACAATATGTAATTCATGCAACCAAGGTAAACAAATCAAGTCTAATCACAAATCAATTCAATTAGACCTAACTCAAACCACACTTGAGCTCCTACACCTTGACCTATTTGATTCACATGGAGCCAAGTCACTAAGCGGAAACCGGTACTGCTTAGTCATTATCGATGACTACTCTAGGTTTAATTGGGTTAGGTTCCTAAAAACTAAGGATGAAATCCTAAACCTGTTTATTGACTTATGTAAGGTAATTGAAAATCAAAATGATACCAAAATCAAAAGACTTAGGAGTGATCACGGGGGAGAGTTTGAGAATCAAAGGTTTGACGAATTTTGTAGAATAAATGGGTATATTCACGAATTTTCGTGTCCTAGAAGCTCCCAGCAAAATGGAATAGTAGAAAGGAAGAATAGAACCCTGTAGGAAGCCGCTAGGACCATGCTCAATGAATTCAACTTAGCTAACCAATTTTAGGCAGATGCAATAAGTACGGCTTGCTATATCCAAAATAGGGTCCTAATCAACAAAAGACATAATAAAACTCCCTATGAGCTATATTACCATAGACTGCCAAACTTACATTACCTAAGTGTCTTCAGATGCAAAGTACATATCCTAAACACCAAGGACTACCTAGGTAAATTTCAGTCTAAGTCAACTCCAGGAACATTCCTAGGATATTCAACAACAAGTAGGGTCTATAGAGTCTACAATAGACAAACTAATAAAATTGAAGAAACAACGAATTTAATCTTTGATGAGGAAACCAATCCAAAATCTGATAATCAAAACCTGAACCCATCAAATGTTGATCAAGAGGAAAGCGAGCCACTTATTGAACTATCAGTTGAACCACTAGTTGAACTACTAAATGAACTGACTCTCGAACCAACTACTGCATCAACTGAATCAATAATTGAACCAACCCAAATAATTGAACAAAACACTGAACCAAACCATCCAGCCGGACCTGAGGCTGATCCAAGTTCTAGAAGAACCAAGAAACCCAGACTCAATCACCCTACTGATCAAATTGTGGGTGATCCAACCTTAGGAGTCAGAACTAGGTTGTCCTATAGAAATCTTAGTCAGATCGGACTAATTTCGAAAATTGAACCTAAGACTATAAAGGAAGCTCTACCTGATCCTGATTGGATTATAGCTATGCAAGAGGAATTAGCCCAATTTGAGAGAAACCAAGTCTGGGAATTAGTACCTAAACCTGAGGGCAAGTCTATTATAGATACTAAGTGGGTATTTAGGAACAAACTAAATGACCAAGGGGAAATAGTCAGAAACAAAGCCCGCATAGTAGCTAAAGGATTCAGTCAAGTCGAAGGGTTAGACTATGACGAAACCTATGCCACAGTAGCCAGACTTGAGTCTATTAGAATGTTGTTAGCATTTCCAGCCCATAGAGGATTCAAACTTTACCAAATGGACGTTAAGTCAGCCTTTCTAAATGGGTTCATCAAAGAAGAAGTCTATGTAGGACAACCCCCCGACTTTGAGGACCTAAAAAAACCTGACTATGTTTTCAAACTTAATAAGGCACTTTATGGACTAAAACAAGCACCTAGGGCATGGTATGAACGCCTATCAACTTACCTTATTTCTAAGGAATTTATCCAAGGACAAATTGACTCAATTCTATTTGTTAAAATCTTAGAAAAAGACATTTTCATTGTCCAATCTATGTTGACGACATAATTTTCGGATCCACCAACTCAAATTTCTTAAAAGAATTTATAAAAATAATGGAAAACGAATTCGAAATGAGCTTAGTTGGTGAGCTCAACTTCTTTTTAGGACTACAAATTAAGCAAACTAGGGATGGAAATTATGTTCACCAATCCAAATATGCTAAGGAGCTAATAAAGAAATTTAAAATGGATAACTCCGAAAGCACAAGTACCCCTATGGCCACAAATGTAAAAATTGATAGTGACCCTGAAGGTAAACCAGTAGACCTTAAGTTATATCGTAGTATGATTGGAAGTCTACTTTACCTTACAACTAGCATACCTGATATCCTATTCTCTGTAGGAATGTGTGCTAAATACCAAACATGTGCTAAGGAAACGCACTTAGCAGCCCTAAAAAGAATACTTAGATACATTAAGGGCACCCTAAATGTAGGGACTTGGTATCCTAGGACCTCAACTTTTGACTTGTCAGGATACTCTGATTCTGACTATGCTGGATGCAAACTAGATAGAAAGAGCACAAGTGAAAGCTGCCAACTTTTAGGGAATAATCTAGTCAGTTGGTGCAGTAGAAAGCAACACTATGTAGCTCTATCTACAACCGAAGCAGAATATGTTGCTTTAGGAGAGTGTGTAGCACAACTCCTATGGATGATGCACACTCTTAAGGACTTCCAGCTTGATTACACCCAAACCCAAGTCTACATTGATAACATAAGTTCAATCAATCTAACTAAGAACCCAATCCAACACTCTAGAACAAAACATATAGAGGTTAACATCACTTCGTAAGGGATCATGTAGTCAGGGGTGAAATATGTTGGTGCAGAAAGCACCAAAGTCAAACCTGTGTTTTGATAATGGCAACAGAGTTCAAAAGTTAAGTCTTAGTTGTTATCTAACATGTTACTCTAGTGGCCAGGAAACAAAGTCCTAGCGAAGGGCTGCTAGGCACTGGCGAAGGAATGCCAGGGTGAAAAGCCCTAGCGAAGGACTGCTAGGCCCCAAGCGAAGGACGGCTTGGGAATGAAGCCCTAGCGAAGGACTGCTAGGCCCCAAGCGAAGGACGGCTTGGGAATGAAGCCCTAGCGAAGGACTGCTAGGCCCCAGGCGAAGGACGGCTTGGGAATGAAGCCCTAGCGAATGACTGCTAGGCACCGGGCGAAGGACAGCTCGGTATCCAAGACCTGGCGAAGGACCGCGAGGCAAAAGTCCAACCAGAGGAACGGTTGGCATCAGGTACATTCTCCCGAGAGGAGTAGGTGAGGACGCGTTCCCCGTCGAGGGAACAGTAGGCGTCGGTTCGACCTAAGGTTCCATTTTGGAGACCCAAAGTCAGAACCAAGACAGCTAAGGCTGTATAAAAACTAACCACTTACTGCTTTATGTTGTTTTCGGACTAACCTTGGATGCAGGACCAAAGGAACGTGTGTCTGCAGCTCAGAAAGCCTCAAAGGAGTGAGGCAGTAGCTGAGTAGGGCGCCCTGAGTGTCCAGGGCGCCCCCAAGGTGAACAAGAAACAAATGAAGCAAAAAGGAGCTTCGGCTGACTACTGGCCAGGGCGCCCTCAGCAGCCAGGGCGCCCCCAGCAGCCAGGGCGCCCTCAGCAGCCAAGGCGCCGCACGCCTATGCCAGCAAAGCCAATCACCCTTATCCAACCGAGAAGCCCGCGCGGAAGGAGTCAAGCAGGGCACCCC
The DNA here is from genome assembly GCA_024364735.1 of Boesenbergia rotunda. NCBI lineage: Eukaryota > Viridiplantae > Streptophyta > Magnoliopsida > Zingiberales > Zingiberaceae > Boesenbergia > Boesenbergia rotunda. The sequence goes on from JAGFNQ010004239.1 coordinate 236,249, forward strand.
CAGCGTCCAGGGCGCCCCTAGGGTCAAACCTCATCCCTATTCGAGTGGGATAAAGGTTGACCGAGAGAATCTCGGATCACGTGACACGTGGGGGGGCGACCCCGACGACCAGGGCGCCCCGAGGTGCTATAAATAGCACCCAACGCCCAGGCTTCAAAGTACATCTCGAACACAACACTTCTACGCTCTTCTGCTCTCACGCCTCACTCCGGAAACTGCCCAACTCGAGCCGACGACGTCCTGCTGCTCCGAAAAAGTCAATCTACTTCGGACGTCGGTAAAGAAGAGTGATTTTCAATTTACTGCACTTACTCTGTAATCAATATTTGTAAATTGTTTTTGCGCCTATATAGAATTGCCCAAAGTAAACGGTCAACGACCGTGGGCCTTGGAGTAGGAGTCGACCTAGGCTCCGAACCAAGTAAAACCTCCCATGTTTGTGTTGTGTGTTTTTAACTTCCGCTGTGCAACTTCTCTTAGTTTACAAATCCGAAAGTTTTCCGATATTCACCCCCCCCCCCTCTATCGGTTCTCTCGATCCAACAAAATAGTCCATAAGCATGTAAACTCAAAGTCAAACTTAGCTGACATCTTCACCAAACCCTTACCTGAGTCTGAGTTTAGCTCACTAAGAAAACAGTTAGGGTTATGCTTAGTAGAATAGGACTACTCTACATATGTTTTTTTTAAAACTATTTTATTTCTTATCTGTTATTTAATATGTTTGAAAAATCATTTTTATTTTGAAATTTAAAATGATTTTCCGACTTAGTTTCTTTTAAAAACTTACCCCCTTCAAAACTAGGGCTTTTTCGCAAATGGACTCAGCTTAGGCCCTAACCCTAAAATTGCATGCACCTATAGATCTAGAAGTCAACATCTCACAAGCACCTTAGGGTACTTTTGATTGACAACCTAGACTGGGTTGAGATGCTTACGTCTATGCCTTAATTCAAGATGCTTTAAGTTAGTGCATCTGCAGTAATTGGGGCAATAAATACTAATTGAACAGTAATCAGGTTAAGTGTCAAGCTTAGAAAATCTAACTTGATCAGATCACTTAATTTGACTAACCCTAGCGAAAGCTACTGCTTATAACAGTTAGTAAGTAGCTAACTGGGTTAGACAGGACCTGAAAAAGAAGAATTTAAATCGACGTGGTCCAAGTTATACTTAGAATTGGCTCAATACAGTACTTTACTTTCTTTACTCAATTTTTCTTGCTATAATTTTTTTTGATATATGGCAATGGGGGAGAGATTGGAAAGGAGAGAAAAGAAGTTTTTTTCAAATTTTAAATTTTCAAATTTTAAATTTTATAAATTTTTATCTCCTTTTTCAAAAAGTAAAGTAACGAAAATACTTGTTTTCAAATCTGAAGCATCTTCAAAAATTCAAAATTTATTTTGAAAATTTCTAAGTACTTAATTCAAAATTCATTTTAAAAATTTTCTAAGTGTTTAACTCAAAATTCTTTTTGAAAATTTTCTAAGTGTTTAACTTAAAATTTATTTTGAAAATTTTCTAAGTGCTTAACTCAAAATTTATTTTGAAAATTTTCTAAGTACTTAACTCAAAATTTATTTTGAAAATTTTCTAAGTGCTTAACTCAAAATTAATTTTGAAAATTTTCTAAATGTTTAACTCAAAATTTATTTTGAAAATTTTTTAAGTACTTAATTCAAAATTCTTTTGGAAAATTTTCTAAGTGTTTAAACTTAAAATTCTTTTGGAAAATTTTTCTCTAAACTTGAAAATCTTGTTGAAAATTTTCTAAGTGTTGAAAACCTGAAAAATCTTTTCACTTTTTGGATAGACAAGGACTTAGAAATGTTTTCAAAAACTGCACGTATTTTTGAAAAACTCAGGGGGAGAATTTCTTCCAGGCGAGGAAATTAAAAACCTTTTACATTACTTGTTTCTTTTTGTTGATGCAGTCTGGCCCTGATTGTTGTTTTGGTGTTGACAACGATTTTAGTTTAGGAGGATGATTATGATATGAAAAATCCTAACCTGGGAGGTTAGGTGTGGAAAATCCTAGTCTGGAGGGCTAGGTGATGGAAAATCCTAACCTGGAGGGTTAGGTGTTGAAAGTCCTAGTCTGGGAGGCTAGGTGTTGGAAAAGTCCTAATTCGGAAAGGTTAGGTGAAAAGTCCTAGCTTGGAGGGCTAGGTGAAAAGTCCTAACCTGGAGGGTTAGGTGCAAATTCCCATCCTGGAGAATTAGGTGAAAAAGTCTTGGCTTGGAGGGTCAGGTACCTAGCTTGGAGGGCTAGGTTGGATGATGTTCTGACTCGGAAGAGTTGGGTGAAAAGTCCTAGCTTGGAGGGCTAGGTGAAAAGTCCTAGCTTGGAGGGCTAGGTGAAAAGTCCTAGCTTGGAGGGCTAGGTGAAAAGTTCTAACTTGGAGGGTTAGGTGCAAATTCCCAAATTGGAGAGTTAGATGGAAAAATCCTTAGCTTGGAGGGCTAAGGTGGATGAATTCCTAGCTTGGAGGGCTAGGGTTGAGTCACTGGATCGGTCTGGTGACCGATCAGGGACATTGGCACGCTGCTCCTTGGTGGATCGGTCTGGTGACCGATCCAGCTATGTCTGATCGGACTGGTGACCGATCAGGGAGCGCACAGTGAGATTGGGAATCTACTGTGTGGCTCCTGATCGGACCGGTGACCGATCAGGGAGCAGGCTGCTTCCTTGCTGTCTTGCTCCTGATCGGTCTGGTGACCGATCAGGGAGCAAACGGTGAGTGAGTTCCCTTGCTGATCAAAGTCTTGGATCGGTCCGGGGACCGATCAAGGACCTTGGATTTGATTAAAAAGTAACTGTTCATCTTGCCGGATCGGTCTGGGTGACCGATCAGGATCCAATCAGATCGGTCTGGTGACCGATCAGGCGTGTATAGCTGCGAGAGCTGGGAATCCCAGCAAAGCAGTGGATCGATCTGGTGATCGATCCACACACCCTGGATCGGTCCGGTGACCGATCACTTTAATTCAAATTTCACTGTCAGACGCGGTCAGAGCATCTGATCGTATCGGATTTGCTGATGTATGTGATATGCTGTGTGATCTTCTGCTCTAATGCTCTGATTGAGTTTCAGGTGACAGGGGAGGATTCAAACACTCAAGGAGAAGTCAAAGCATGCTTTCCTTGGAGCAGGTTTGTCCCTTTTCACATCTCAGGTTGCAACGGCGAGCCGAAGACTGGGGCTGAGACTGGGGCTGAGACTGGAGCTTGGCTGAGGAGCTCAGTGAGTCCAGAGATAGCTCAGTAGAGGCTGGCGTTGGCAGATGAGTAGCTGGGAGCTACAGAGATGTGGTCACTTGTCGCTTGGCGGAGAAACAAAAGGAAGCGCGAGAAGACGAGGCGGTAGAGTTTTTTTTCGGAAGCGATTCAGTTTGGAAAACGTCTTTGTGTTCTTGCGTTCTGCTGCTACAAGCTTGCTGTTCTTGAGTTCTTCAACCATTCTAAGCAAGCTATAGAGGAGCAATCATCATACTTGAGCGCTTGAAGGAGAAAACAAGAAGCTTGGAGTCCGACAGTGGGAAGACACGAAGCAGACAGGGGTCTGCGTGAGATCGCCACTGGGTGGAGCTCAGGGAAGCTTGCTGTGTTTTGTCCTTGCTAAGAGTTTGAGTAAGATCCTTCTTGTTGTTGTTTCATTGTGCTCATTATATATCATTGTGTGAAACACGCTGTGGAGAGGTTTCTCCACCGAGAAGGAGGTTGCTTCATATCCGGTGTTGACCGGGGCTTGATCTGCCGACGATCAAGGGATCACCCACCTCAAGGGCACGCCAAGGAGTAGGGGCAAGTTATCCCCGAACCTTGTAAACCCTCCTTGTTAGCGATCTTGCTAGTTGTGTTTGTTTCGCTCTCGTTTAGTTTTTCTGCATACTCTGTTTTCCACTCTTTCCGCTGTGCTACTGATATTTGAGTTGCAGAAATCGTGATAAGTTGACAAGGGGCAAGCGATTGTCTATATTCACCCCCCCCTCTATAGCCATCTCGTTCCCAACACTTTTAACTTAACTTTTTGAACCGTGTTGCCATAAATCAAAAAGGGGGAGATTGTTGGTGCAGGCAGCACCTAAGTCAAACCTGGGTTTTGATAATGGCAAAGGATTCAGAAGTTAAGATGTTATTGTGATCTAACATGTTTACTGAGTGTGCAGGAAAATACCTAGGTACACTAGGCAAGAAGTCCTAGCAAAGGGCTGGGCAAAGAAGTCCTGGTCGAGGACTGGGCAAGAAGTCCTGGCAAGGGGCTAGGACCGAAGACCTGACCGGAAGTTGGGCACGAAGACCTGGTCAGGTGGATTGGGCAAAAGTCCAATCGGAGGAGCCGGTTGGCAAAAGGTAAACTCTCCTGAGAGGAGTAGGTGAGGACGCGTTCCCCGTCGAGGGAACAGTAGGCGTCGGTTCGACCTAGGGTTCAATTTGGGAGACCCGAAGTCAGAACCAATACAGCATAGGTTGTAAATAAAGGCTAATATGTTTTGCTTCTTTATTTTGGAACTAACCTTGGTTGCAGGGATCGAAGGACTGGTTTTCTGCAGCTAGGCGCTGTTGATGCAGTCTGACCCTGATTGTTGTTTTAGTGTTGACACCGATTTTAGTTTAGGTTGATGATTATGATGATTATGATTAAGTCCTGATCGGGGATCAGGCAGGGTATGGGAAATCCTAGCTTGGAGGGCTAGGTATTGGAAAATCCTAACCTGGAGGGTTAGGTGTGGAAAATCCTAGCTTGGAGGGTTAGGTGTTGAAAAGTCCTAATTCGGAAGGGTTGGGTGAAAAGTCCTAGCTTGGAGGGCTAGGTGAAAAGTCCTAACTTGGAGGGTTAGGTGCAAAGTCCCAACTTGAAGAGTTAGGTGAAAAGCCCTGGCTTGGAGGGTCAGGTCCTAGCTTGGAGGGCTAGGTTTGGAAAAGTCCTAATCCGGAAGAGTTGAGTGAAAAGTCCTAGCTTGGAGAGCTAGGAGAAAAGTCCTAACTGTTGGTGCAGGAAGCACCATATCGAACCTTGTTTTGATATTGGCAAAGGGTTCAAAGTTAAGTATTATTGGTGATCTAACAATGTTACTCAAGTGTGCAGGAAAAGTCCTAGCGAAGGGTTGCTAGGCACCTGGCGAAGGGCTGCCAGGAAACAAAGTCCTAGCGAAGGGCTGCTAGACACCTGGCGAAGGGCTGCCAGGAAACAAAGTCCTAGCGAAGGACTGCTAGGCACCTGGCGAAGGACTGCCAGGATACAAAGTCCTAGCGAAGGACTGCTAGGCACCTGGCGAAGGACTGCCAGGATACAAAGTCCTAGCGAAGGACTGCTGGGCACCTGGCGAAGGACTGCCAGGATACAAAGACCTAACGAAGGACTGCTAGGCACCAGGCGAAGGACAGCTTGGTACTGAAGACCTGGCGAAGGACCGCTAGGCACCTGGCGAAGGACTGCTGGGCAAAAGTCCAACCGGAGGAGCAGGTTGGCATCAGGTAAATTCTCCTGAGAGAAGTAGGTAAGGACGCGTTCCCCGTCGAGGGAACAGTAGGCGTCGGTTCGACCTAGGGTTCCATTTTGGAGACCCAAAGTCAGAACCAAGACAGCTAAGGCTGTATAAAACTAACATATTATTGCTTTATGTTGTTTTGGACTAACCCTGGATGCAGGACCGAAGGAACGAGTGTCTGCAGCTCAGAGAGCCTCAAAGGAGTGTCCCGGGCGCCCCCAAGGTTAATACAAAACAGATAAAGCAAAAGAAGTGCTTCGACAGCTCATGGGTGGGGCGCCCCCGTGCTCCCGGGCGCCCCCCATGCTCCCACGCACCCCGGATGGTCCGGGCGCCCCCAGTTCAAGCTAACGAAGCGGAAGCCGGCGAAGCCAACGGATAAGAGTTGACCCGGTCAACCCGGGCGCCCCCAGCGTCCCGGGCGCCCCCGTCAAAGCCTGATCCCGAGTTTGAAGGGATCAGAGCTGACCGAGAGGAACTCGGATCAGCTGACACGTGGGGGCGCCCCCGACGTTCCGGGCGCCCCCAAGGGCTATAAAAGGGCCCTCGACCCCAAGGCTTTGCACAACAATTTTTTCAACGCATTCACGCTCTTCTACTCCCGCGCTCTGCTCCGGAAACCTCCCGACTCGAGATACAAGCGCCGACAACGTCCCTCTGCTCCAAAAACATAATCTACACCGGACATCGGTAACGAAGAGCTACTTTTAGTTTATTGTACTAATTTTGTAATACATCTTGTAAACTGGTTTTGCGCACATATAGAATTGCCCGCAGTAAACGGTCAACGACCGTGGGCCTTGGAGTAGGAGCCGACCGCGACTCCGAACCAAGTAAAAGATCTTGTGTTCGCGTTGAATGTTTATTTCTTCCGCTGCGTAATTTCTCTAACTCTAATCCGAACGTTTTACGATATTCACCCCCCACCCTCTATCGTTTCTATCGATCCAACAAGTGGTATCAGAGCGGGGAAGCTTAAACTTGGTGCAACCACCAGGTTGAGATTTTTTTTCGGATTTTTCGCTTTTTATTTCAAATAAATAATATCTGTAAGTGTGTTTAAATTTTGAATTCTCATTTTTTCACCATAAGTTAGAATTGTTAAAACGATCAATTTTTGAAAATTTGGCATAAAATTTTTTAATATTATTTTTTTCTCGAAATTCGTGCTACCCTAATTCAAGCAAATTTTTTTTCATTAAATTCTTACTTTTTCATCATTAATCAGAATTAACAAAATTAACATTTTCAAAAATTTATCATAAATTGTTTTTATTATTTTATTTTACCTCGAAATTCGTGCAATATTTATTTTGGGCTATTTTTTTTCCTTCTCCCGCACTACTAATCCAAGACCAAGTCTTGGTACATTTCCATTTTCTCTTTTTGTGTGCAAGAATTATCCTTAATGGCCAATAAAAAATGGAACAGTGTTCGTCCACCGCTATTCTCCGGCGAGAACTTCAATTCCTGGAAAAGTCTAATGGAATCCCACTTGAAGGCCAATCTGGATATATGGTGGATAATCTAAACGGGGTTCACATTCCCCACAGAAGAAGGAACATCGATCGCCTGGGACAAATTGGACGAACCAACTCTAAGGAAGATCGAGATTGATGCTAAGGCAACAGTAATCTTACAATGTGGCCTGACCAAAGAAGAATTGAAGCGGGTCGGATCCTTCACCTGTGCCAAGGAGATGTGGGAAAAGCTAATCAATCTACACGAGGAGAGCTCCGGTATTGAGATCTTAGAAGAGTCAACACCCGACTTCAAAATTGACTCCAGATCAGAAGATGAGATAGAATCCATACTTGACTGCGAATTCAAGCCAGAGTCAGAAGACAAAGTGACTGAGATAAAAATGATAATCAATTTTGAATTTTTTCCAGAATTACAATTGAATAATCAGACTGATACTATACTGGTCGAGGAAGGTATAATTTCAAGTGCAGGGAAAACTCCAAAGAAGAAGCTTCAACCTGTACCCGAGTCTGACACAGACTCTGGAGCCAATGAGGGAGATCGACCCAAACTGGTCCGATTAGCTCGTGATCATTACAAGAGTACTGGACAAACGATCGGGAAAGGTAAGTTTTTAATATTTGAAAATGTAATACTTATCTCAAATAACATGATTGATTCATACAAATTAGTTAAGGTTAATATGTTAGAAAACATAATTCACAACCTTGCTAACTTTAAAAACCCAAAGTATTATTTCAATTATGATATAACTTAGATCATTTTTTTTGTCATGTTTGCTTGTTTTTTTTTGTATTAGGATTGGTTAGTATAAGAACTAAATCAATTAACTGAAATTTGAACAACATAGTATTGGGTGGAGGTGAGATGATAGTATGATAGGGAAGCCTCTTCTAATAAGGTCAAGTATACTCTACTTGGTCTATTTAGACTGGTGAAATTAGCTGAAGCTACCGATCCAAGACCCAAACTAGTTAGACCAGAATTTGTCAACAAGTAATTTTGAAAATGAAATTTCACTAAAAGGCTTTGTCAAGGAAAGGGTTGATGATCCAATAAGGCTACGGCTAAAGAAGGCCTTGTGCCTCGCCAAGACCTGGAAGCTAATTTTTGAAATTCAAATTCAATTTACTCTTTGTCAAATTCGAATCTAACACAAATTTTCAGTTAATCTTAGATTCAAATATTCTTTTTCAAAATAAATTCAAAACTAATTGTTTTCAAAAATTAATTTAACCTTTTAAAATTAACCATGTTTTTTTCCAAACTTAAAATTTTCATTTTTGTTAATGCATCTCACAAAACAGATAAGGATACCTTGTTTTGTCACTTGGAAATGGGTGAGATGCTTAGGACCTAAAAGTTGAGTCCAACCCAACCAACTAAATCAAAATCAAATCTTAATTAATTCAATTAAATTCAATTAAATCTTAATTAAATAGATTAAATTCAATCAAATCTTAATTAAGTCAATTAAATTCAATTAAATCTTAATTAAGTCAATTAAATTCAATTAAATCTTAATTAAGTCAATTAAATTCAATTAAATCTTAATTATATCAATTAAATTCAATCAAATCTTAATTAAATCAATTAAATTCAATTAAATCTTAATTAAATCAATTAAATTTAATTCAATCAAATTCAAAATAATTCAATTAAATCAAATTCAAATCAATTCAATTAAATCAAATTTAACTTTTTAACTAAGAGTTAATGTTTCAAATCATCGTAATTAAAATCAAGTTTTTTTTGTTCACTAACCTAAAATTTATTTCTTAACATTTATTTCTTTCCTTTACCATTATATAAACATTTCTTTCAAACAATCAATTTATTCTTGAAAAATAAGTATGGCAAAAAGTCACCTTGGGGATTACTTAGGATATTTTTTCCTACAGTCCAAGCTTAGATATTTATATTTTTTGGACTTAAAAAAACACTTCTATTTTGGAAATCATTTCTCCTTTTCAGTTCTCTATATTCACTTTTTCAAATAGGAGAATGAAATTATGTTTCAAATCATTAAAACAAAATACTTTTTTAAACTTAGTTTTCTTCTCTTTTTGTTTGAATCAAACCCTAAGACTCAGAGGAGGATTAACTTGTGGTCAACCAGCCTCCCAGGACTGTGTCAGGTTTAGGGGGAGTTCAAATTAAAAGAAGAAGTTTAAAAATACTATATTTTCAAACTATCACTCATGTTTCTCGAAAACTATGCTATCATATGTCTTTCAAATAATCATTTTTTCGAAATGTTAATATTTCAAAATTCATTTTAAGAATTGTGCTTGATTCCCTTTTGATTTTGACAAACCCTAAAGACACAGAGGAAGGTCCACTTCATGACCTACAAGGACTCCTAGGATGTGTCAAATTTATGGGGAGTCTAAATCTAAAAGAAATTATTTCTAACAAGTATTCTCCTTAGCAATTATTTTTGAAATTATTAAATAATTCTTTTGATCTGAACTAAACCCTAAGAACTCAGAGGAAGAATACTTATGGTCAGCAAGCTTCCAAGGACTGTACCAAGTTTAGGGGGAGGTCAAATTAAAAGAGTTATCAAACCTTTTGAAATAATATTTGCTTGAGTCTTGAGAATTTTCAGGACGCTTAGGAAAATGTCTTTGCAGCTAACAAGGTTTCCTAGGATTGTGTCAGACTGGAAAAGAAACCTAGTCAAGTATTATGTTTTCAAAATGCATAATACTTTTCAGAAATTATTTATATTTTTCAAAGTGTAATAGTTTTCAAAAACAATACCTAGACTTTCCAAAAAGGCTCAATCTATTTTTTTTTAAGTACTTGCATATTTTTCAAAAATGCATATTTTTTTGAAAAGTACTTATATTTTTCAAAAGTTACATAATATCTTTCAAAAGTACTTCTATTTTTCAAAATATAATGTTTTCAAAAAGTACTAATACTTTTCTAAAGCAATAGTATTCTAAGTACGTGAATTTTCTAAAAGCTTGCCTACAAATACAAAATATTTTTTTTAAAATTCACAATACTTTTCAAAGTGGAGTTTTCATTGGTACAATTTAAGCTACTTGCTATACTTTCATAATTATAACAAGTATTTTTATTTTCAAAGCTCATAAACTCTGATACACACATTTCTTTCTTAAATCTTCTTTCAAAACCTCCTTATTGATATATGGCCAAGGGGGAGAGAAATAGAAAAGAGAGAGAAATTTTTTATCTCGTTTTCACAAAAAGCTAAGTATTTCTAAGTGCTTTAAAATTGGTCTAAGAATTTTTTTAAAGTACTTTAAATATTTCTAAGTACTTCAAATTGTTTTTAAGTGCCAAGTGCTGTTAAAATTTCAAACTACTGCAAGTGCTTTCAAGTATTTCTAATGCTTCAAAAATTTTTAAGTATGTCTAAATGTTTCAAATGTTTTTAAATACATATTTTTTTCTAAGTAAAATCTTTCTTAGTAAATTTGTCTGTGCAAAAACTTTTTGAAAATTTTGACAAATGGTTCTAAATAAAGATTTTTTTTAAAACTTGTCTAGAATTTGTTTTAAAGATTTTGTTTTTCAAAATACACAAAGTATTTCCAAACAAAGTCTTTTAAAACAAATTTTCTCCCAATTCTCAAAGTTGAACCATTTGTTAGGAAAATTTGGCTTCAAAATTTTGCCTAAGTAAAATTCTTTTTGCAAAGCCAAGTAAAAGTTTTGTAACAAAATTTAGGTTTCCAAAAACTTTTTTACTTTACCTTGTTCACCCATGTTTGTTTTTGATATATGTCAAAGGGGGAGGAAGGGTCAAAGTTAAGTTAAGTATTTTATAACACAATGAACAATGATTCAGGGGGAGTATGAGAAAAAAAATTTTCTGTCCAAATTACATTGGTTTTAGACTGTTCAGAATTGCTATGTTTTACTGGTCTTAACCTTCTTGCTTAAACTGTTGTAATTTTTACTTAACTTTGAATCGTGTTGCCATAAATCAAAAAAGGTGAGATTGTTGGTGCAGGAAGCACCATATCGAACCTTGTTTTGATATTGGCAAAGGGTTCAAAGTTAAGTATTATTGGTGATCTAACAATGTTACTCAAGTGTGCAGGAAAAGTCCTAGCGAAGGGCTGCTAGGCACCTGGCGAAGGACTGCCAGGAAACAAAGTCCTAGCGAAGGGCTGCTAGCGAAGGGCTGCTAGGCACCTGGCGAAGGGCTGCCAGGAAACAAAGTCCTAGCGAAGGGCTGCTAGGCACCTGGCGAAGGACTACCAGGATACAAAGCCCTAGCGAAGGAATGCTAGGCACCTGGCGAAGGAATGCCAGGATACAAAGACTTAGCGAAGGACTGCTAGGCACCAGGCGAAGGACAGCTTGGTACTGAAGACCTGGCAAAGGACCGCTAGGCACCTAGCGAAGGACTGCTGGGCAAAAGTCCAACCGGAGGAGCAGGTTGACATTAGGTAAATTCTCCTGAGAGGAGTAGGTGAGGACGTGTTCCCCGTCGAGGGAACAGTAGCCGTCGGTTCGACCTAGGGTTTCATTTTGGAGACCCAAAGTCAGAACCAAGACAGCTAAGGCTGTATAAAACTAACATATTATTGCTTTATGTTGTTTTGGACTAACCCTAGATGCAGGACCGAAGAAACGAGTGTCTGCAGCTCAGAGAGCCTCAAAGGAGTGAGGCAGTAGCTGAGTAGGGCGCCCGGAGTGTCCCGGGCGCCCCCAAGGTGAATACAAAACAGATGAAGCAAAAGAAGTGCTTCGACAGCTCATGGGAGGGGCGCCCCCGTGCTCCCGGGCGCCCCCTATGCTCCCGGGTGCCCCGGATGGTCCGAGCGCCCCCAGTTCAAGCTAACGAAGCGGAAGCCAGCGAAGCCAACGGATAAGAGTTGACCCGGTCAACCCGGGCGCCCCCAGCGTCCCGGGTGCCCCCGTTAAAGCCTGAACCCGAGTTTGAAGGGATCAGAGCAGACCGAGAGGAACTTGGATCAGCTGACACGTGGGGGGGGCGCCCCCGACGTTCCGGGCGCCCCCAGGGGCTATAAAAGGGCCCTCGACCCCAAGGCTTTGCACAATAATTTTTTCAACGCATTCACGCTCTTCTACTCCCGCGCTCTGCTCCGGAAACCTCCCGACTCGAGATACAAGCGCCGACGACGTCCCTCTGCTCCAAAAACATAATCTACACCGGACGTCGATAACGAAGAGCTACTTTTAGTTTACTGTACTAATTTTGTAATACATCTTGTAAACTGGTTTTGCGCACATATAGAATTGCCCGCAGTAAATGGTCAACGACCGTGGGCCTTGGAGTAGGAGCCGACCGCGACTCCGAACCAAGTAAAAGATCTTGTGTTCGCGTTGAATGTTTATTTCTTCCGCTGCGTTATTTCTCTAACTCTAATCCGAACGTTTTACGATATTCACCCCCCCCTCTATCGTTTCTCTCGATCCAACACTAACTTGGAGGGTTAGGTGCAAATTCCCAACTTGGAGGGTTAGGTGAAAAATCCTTAGCTTGGAGGGCTAAGGTGGATGAAACCCTAGCTTGGAGGGCTAGGTTGGAGACCCTGGATCGGTCTGGTGACCGATCAGGGAGTTGGCACGGTGCTCCTTCGTGGATTGGTCTGGTGACCGATCCAGCGATGACTGATCGGTCTGGTGACCGATTAGGGAGTATGCGTTTCACCCATTACTTTGCTCCTGATCGATCTGGTGACTGATCAGGGAGCAAACAGTGAGGTTGAGTTCCCTTGCTGATCTGCTCCTGATCGGTCTGGTGACCGATCAGGATCACTGTGCAGATCGTTCTGGAGAACGATCCAGCGTCGCGGGTTCCTCTCTATGATCGATCAGGACGGAGTCTGATCTGTCTGGTCATAACCTGATCGGTCTGGTGACTGATCAGGAGGCTCCCTGATCGGTCCGTTGACCGATCAGGAGGTTTGGACTGCGAAGACCAGAAATCGCCCGATAAAGGGGTGGATCGGTCTGGTGATCGATCCATAACCTGGGATCGGTCTGGTGATCGATCCAGGAGAGTCCCAAAGAAATCACGATTTCTAATTGAGCGTTGGAGACTAATCAGGACGGAGCCTGATCGGTCTAGACCCAGCCTGATCGGTCTGGTGACCGATCAGGAGACTCTCTGATCAGTCCGGTGACCGATCACTTTAATTCAAAATGCACTGTCAGACACTCTGATCGCATCTGAACGTATCCGATTCTCTGCGCTTAACATCTGATATATGATTTGTTGGGTGATATGCTACTCTAACACACTGATTAAGCTACAGGTGACAGGGAAGGATTCAAACACTCAAGGAGAGTCAATGGTGGCCTTTCCTTGGAGCAGGTTTGTCCGTTTTTCATCTCAGGTTGTAATGGCTGGAGCTGCAGACTGGAGCTGCTGACTGGAGCTTGGCTGAGGGAGGCTCAAGAAGTCCAGGGAGAGCTCAGTGGTAGCTGGCGTTGGCAGGGAAGCAGCTGGAGGCTGCAAGAGATGGTGTCACCTGATGCTGAGTGGAGAAACAAAAAGGGCGGAAGAAAGCTTCTTTGAAGTAGAGTTCGCGAATTGAGTTCTTGCTGCGCCTTTGGTTTCTCCACAACTTGCTTGCGTGTTCTGAAATTTCATCACCTTGAGCAAGCTACTACAATCTTGAAGCAACCATTCATTACTTGAGCGCTAGAAGGAAGGAACAAGAAGCTCCAAGTCCAACAGCGAGAAGACACGAGGAGAAGGCTCTTGCGTGAGATCGTCGCTGGGTGGAGCTCTGAGGGAGCTTGCTGTGTTCTTGTCTTTGCTAAGTGCTAAGTAAGATCTTTCTTGTGTTTCATTGTGCTTAAACCTATATCTGTGATTGAAACGCTGTGGAGAGGTTTCTCCACCGAGAAGGAGGTTGCTTTCTATCCGGTGTTAACCGGGGCTTGATCTGCCGACGATCAAGGGATCGCCCACCTTAAGGGCACGCCAAGGAGTAGGGGCAAGTTATCCCCGAACCTTGTAAACCCTCCTTGTTAGCGATCTTGCTAGTTGTGTTTGTTTGCCTTCGTTTTCTGTTTTTGTTTTCTGCACTTCTTTGTTTCCATTGATTCTTCCGCTGTGCTACTGATAAGTTTGAGTGCAGAATTCGATAAGTGCCTCAAGTCCAAGTGTTTGGCTATATTCACCCCCCCTCTAGCCATCCGGGTTCCAACAAGTGGTATCAGAGCTTGGGGCTCTGTTTTTGCGGATTAACCACCGAGAGCTACATCCATGGCTTTGAGAGAAGGCTTTTCCACCACCCGACCTCCATTCTTCGATGACGCAGATTTCCAATATTGGAGATTGAAGATGGAATATTACTTGAAAATGGATATCCACACTTGGTTCGCAGTGAAGGAGGGCTTCACCCCTCCGAAGGATGATGAAGGCAAAGAACTTGAGTCTTCGCGGTGGACAGCCGAACAAACACGGAAGAGTGAAGCCGACGCGAAGGCGGTTGTCACTCTACAATGCGGCATGAACAAAGACCAACTCATCAAGGTTGGTCCTTTCACAAGTGCAAAGGACTTGTGGAACAAGCTCATTGAACTCCATGAGGGCACCCGAGATTCAAGAATCGCCAAGAAGGACTTGTTCCTCAATCAACTTCAAAATCTCTCCATGAAGGAGAATGAAACGGTAAGTGAGCTCCATAGCCGGTTCAAGGAAGTCCTCAATGTGCTTCATTCGATTGATGAAAAGGTCGAGAATCGCGACCTTGTGAGGTATGTACTAAAAGCATTTCTAAGGAATGCTTTGTGGTCATCCATGGTGGATGCCTACAAAGTATCCAAGGATTTATCCATTGTTAAGTTAGATGATTTGTTTTGTGAAATGGAATTACATGAAATGGCTAACAAAGGCCCCAAGAAGAAGGGGATTGCCTTAGTTGCAGGGGATCGATCCAATAAGAAGAAGAAGGAGAAGGAAGTCACTTCATCTTCATCCTCTTCCAAATCTGAGTCCGATTCCGAGGAAGATGGTAGCGGCTCCTCATCCTCCGAGATGGCGAACTTCGTGAGAAGGATGATGAGAAGGGGTCGACACTTCAAGAGTAGAGGTAACTCTAGTGAAGCCAAACTTGATAAGACTAATGCTTCTTGCTTTGAGTGTGGTAGGAAAGGGCATTTTAAGAATGAATGCCCAAAACTAAAGAAGTAGGAGGAGAAATCCAAAAAGAAAGAGGAGAAATCGAAGAAAAAGAAGAAGGCCTTGAAGGCCACTTGGGATGAGTCATCCTCAAGCTCATCCGATGAAGAGAAGGAGGAGAAGAGCATAAGGCATGTGGCACTCATGGCTCTTGGAGAAGAGAGCAGTGATGAATCTTCCAACTCCTCAAACGCGGCTTCATCATCTTCGGATGATGAAGAGATAACTTCTCCCAAACTTGAAAAGTGTTATAGAGCAATTGCATGTTTAACCAATATGCTAAAGAAGTCAAAAAAATAAGGTTAAAGCATTGCAATTAGAAATTGATCAATTGAAACTATCTAGGGATGATAACATTAATGACTTACATGTTGAGTTGTTAGAAGATGAGATTAAGTCATTAAAACTTGAGGTTGAACATTTGAAATCCTCTAAGGTTGAGGATGTAGATGATTTGCATAATGATTTTCTAGTAGAAGAAAACAAATCATTAAAGAGTGAAGTTGAGAAACTCAAGAATATTCTTGAGAAGTTCTCAACTAGCTCTAAGACCCTAGACATGATCTTGAATGCCCAAAGGGCAATCTACAATAGGGTCGGTATTGATTACCGACCCAAAGAACCTTCATTCGTGTCTTTGATGTCTAGGATTGATATGAGACAATCTAAGACACCTAGAGTCCAAAAGAAAGTTGTCAAGGCATGGGTGCCTAAGTCTTGTTTAGTTGATGCTTTAGGTCCCAAGGTTTGGGTACCTAAAACTTCTATTTTTCGAATTATGTAGGTTATGATTGAGGGGGAGCATCTATCAACTTGGTTCGTTGATAGTGGATGCTCCAAACACATGACCGGGGATAGATCATTGTTTACCACACTTCACAAGAAAAGTAGAGGTAATGTTTCATTTGGTAACAATGGTAGCCTTAAGGTCATAGGAATAGGAGACATTCAAATATCCGAATGTCTTAGAATTTCAAATGTCCTTCTAGTCAAGGGGATGAAATTTAATCTCCTAAGTGTCAGTCAATTGTGTGACACGGGATACATAATTGATTTTCAACCAAGTCAATGTCTAGTTAGACAACATGACACCTTGGACACGATACTAGTAGGATCAAGAGTAGACAATATTTATCAAGTTTCATTTAAAAGTGCTACTAATGCTTTTGCTAAGTGTCTCATGTCAAAAGACGAAGAGTCCACCCTTTGGCACTGGAGACTTGCACATGTGAACATGAAGAACATCCGGAAGTTGGCCAACAAGGGATTAGTTCGTGGCTTACCAAGCATCAAGTATGAAAAGGACAAACTTTGTGATGCATGTAAAATGGGTAAGCAAACGAAATATGCACATAAAGGTAAAAGCACTGTAAGTACTTCTACAGCTTTAGATTTACTTCACATGGATCTATTTGATTGTAGTACTATCATATCATTGAATGGAAGTAGATATTGTTTTGTGATCATTGATGATTTCACTAGATATACATGGACCTACTTTTTAAAATATAAGGACCAAACCTTAGATGTTTTCATTTCTTTTTGTAGAAGAGTTGAAAATGAAAAATCATCAACAATTAAAACAATCAGAAGTGATCATGGAGGTGAATTTCAAAACCAACGATTTTTAGAATTTTGTCAAGATAGAGGTTATAGACATGAGTTCTCTACTCCTAGAACACCACAACAAAATGGTGTTGTAGAGAGGATGAACCGTGTTCTACAAGAGACTGCACGAAGCATGGTTAATGAGTACTCACTCCCGAGTTACTTATGGGCTGAAGCTGTAAATACAGCTTGCTATGTGCAAAACCGAGTTCTCATCCATAGGTTTTTAGGAAAGACTCCCCATGAACTTTGGTTTGGGAAACCACCTACGGTTAAACATCTTAGGGTGTTTGGTTGTAAGGTGTTCATCCTAAACACCAAGGACCATCTTGGAAAGTTCACGGCAAAGGCTGATGAAGGGATACTAGTCGGGTATTCCCTAGTTAGTATTGTTGGTGTAGACAGCACCCAAGTCAAACCTATGTTTTGATAAATGACAAAGGGTTCAAAAGTTAAGTCTTATTTGTTTTTCTAACATGTTACTCAAGTGTGCAGGAAAATCCCTAGCGAAGGACTGCTAGGCAACTGGCAAAGGAATGCCAGGAGACAAAGACCTAGTGAAGGACTACTAGGCAACTAGCGAAGGGCTGCTAGTCACAAAGACCTAGTGAAGGACTACTAGGCAACTAGCGAAGGGCTGCTAGTCACCAAGTCCTAGTGAAGGACTACTAGGCAACTAGCGAAGGGCTGCTAGTCAACAAGACCTAGCGAAGGAATGCTAGGCACCAGGCAAAGGACAGCCTAGTACTGAAGTCCTGGCGAAGGACTGCTGGGCAAAAGTCCAACCAGAGGAGCCGGTTGGCGACAGGTAAACTCTCCTGAGAGGAGTAGGTGAGGACGCGTTCTCCGTTGAGGGAACAGTAGGCGTCGGTTCGACCTAGGGCTTCATTTAGGAGACCCAAAGTCAGAACCAAGACAGCTAAGGTTGTATAAAACTAACAACTTACTGCTTTATGTTGTTTCCGGACTAACCCTGGATGCATGACCAATGGAACAAGTGTCTGCAGCTCAGAGAGCCTCAAAGGAGTGAGGCAGCAGCTGAGTAGGGCACCCTGAGTGTCCCGGGCGCCCCCAAGGTGAACATGAAACAAATGAAGCAAAAAGGAGCTTCGGCTGAATACTGGCCGGGGCACCCCCAGCAGCCAGGGCGCCCCAGCAGTCAGGGCTCCCTCAGCGCCCAGGGCGCCCCCAGCCACCAGGGCGCCCCGCGCCTGAAGACAGCGATGAGGATAAGCCTCATCCAGCCGATACTCCCGCTGAAAAGGTCAGCCAGGGCGCCCTCAGCTTCCAGGGCGCCCCCGTCAAGGACTTATCCCGATTTTGAAGGGATAACTCGCTGACCGCGAAGTGAGCGGATCACAGGCCACGTGGAGGGCGCCCCCGTGCTCCAAGGCGCCCTCAGAACCCTATAAAAGGCCCTCGACCCCTCAAGCCTGAATACAACATCTTCCAACACGATTACGTTCTTCTGCTCCTGCGCGTCACTCCAGAAACCTTCCAACTCGACACGAAAGCGCCGACGACGTCCCTCTGCTCCGAGAAACATCCGATATCGGACGTCGGTAACGAAGAACTGATTTTTCATTTCTGTTATACTATTACTGTACTACAATTGTAAACTTTTGTAAGAATCTTTGCGCGATTATAGAATTGCCCTCAGTAAACGGTCAACGACTGTGGGCCTTGGAGTAGGAGTCGACCCAGGTTCCGAACCAAGTAAAACTCTCTGTGTTTGCGATTGTTCTTATTCCGCTGCGTACTTACTCTAATTCTTTTCCGAAAATTGTTAACGATATTCACCCCCCCTTTATCGTTTCTCTCGATCCAACAAGTGGTATCAGAGCGGGGAAGTTCAAACTTGGTGCAACCACCAGTTTGAAAAAATTTCGGATTTTTTGTTATTTTTTTCTCTTCATTCGAATTTCTTCTAATATCTTCTTCGTTCGAAATTCTTCTAACATTTTTTCGTTCTAATTTCTTCGAATTTTCTTCTCGTTGATCGAGGTTGGTGCAACACCACTTGACAAATATTTTTCTTTTATCCCACACTACTAATCCAAGACCAAGTCTTGGGACAAAGTTTTTTTTCTCTTTTTCAGATAAAAATTCCTAATGGTCATGCAAGAAGGATTCAGCACAGCCAGACCTCCACTTTTCAGTGGAGAAGACTTTTCTTACTGGAAAAGTCGTATGGAGGTCCACCTGAAAACTCAGGTGGACATGTGGATCATCATTCAGTCCGGACTGGAGATCCCAAAGAACACTGAAGGAGTACCTCAGACCTACTCTGAATGGGACACCGCTCTGAAGCGCAAAATAGAAGCCGATGCAAAGGCAACTCAGACCCTACAATGCGGTTTAACAAAAGAGGAACTGAACCGGGTGGGCCCTTTCAACAGTGCCAAGGAGCTGTGGGCAAAATTGATCGAGCTGCATGAAGGAACATCAGACACTAGGATCAGCAAGAGAGATCTGCTCCTAAACAAGCTGTATACCATCAAAATGACCGACAGCGAGACGGCAGCGCAGCTTCATGCCCGAATCCAAGAACTTATGAACGGTCTACATACTATTGGTCACAAGTGTTGGTGCAGAATGCACCAAAGTCAAACCTATGTTTTGATAATGACAACAGAGGTCAAAAGTTAAGTCTTACTTGTGTTTCTAACAAGTTACTCTAGTGTGCAGAGATAAAGTCCTAGCGAAGGAAAGCTAGGCAACTGGCGAAGGACTGCCAGTAGCAAAGTCCTAGCGAAGGAAAGATAGGCAACTGGCGAAGGACTGCCAGTAGCAAAGTCCTAGCGAAGGAATGCTAGGCAACTGGCGAAGGACTGCCAGTAGCAAAAGCCCTAGCGAAGGACTGCTAGGCAACTGGCGAAGGACTGCCAATATCAAAGCCCTAGCGAAGGACTGCTAGGCAACTGGCGAAGGACTGCCAGTTTACAAGACCTGACAAAGGACCGTCAGGCAAAAGTCCAACCAAAGGAGCGGTTGGCATCAGGTAAATTCTCCCGAGAGGAGTAGGTGAGGATGCGTTCCCCGTCGAGGGAACAGTAGGCGTCGGTTCGACCTAGGGCTCCATTTTGGAGACCAAAGTCAGAACCAAGACAGCTAAGGCTGTATAAAAGAATAATATAATTGCTATTTGGACTAACCCTGGATGCAGGATCGAAGGACTGAGTATCTGCAGCTCAGAGAGCCTCAAAGGAGTGAGGCAGAAGCTGAGCAGGGCGCCCCGGATGATCCGGGCACCCCCAAGGTCAACCCAAGTCTGCAAGAAGTGAAAACACACCTCAAAGCGCCTCGACAGCTAGATTCGGGGCGCCCCGGATGCTCCGGGCGCCCCGCCTGTTCTGGGCGCCCCGCCTGTCGCGGGCGCCCCCACTGCCAGCTGCCGAAGCGCGCCCTTGCGAAGCCGTGAAGATAAACTTTGACCGGTCAATGCGGGCGCCCCGAGCGCTCCGGGCACCCCGGTCAAAGCGGATCCAGAGGATCAGACGCGACCTAGAGCTCTGCGGATCAGAGGCCACGTGGGGGCGCCCCCGACGTCCCGGGCGCCCCCAGGCCCTATATAAAGGGCCCTCGACCCCAAGCTTCATACAACTATTCGCTCAACGCCTCAAAGCTCTTCTACGCTCGTGCCTTGCTCCGGACACTCTCCAACTCGAGCCGACGACGTCCCGCTGCTCCGAAAAAGCTGATCTACTCCGGACGTCGGTAAAGAAGAGCGTTCTTAATATTTACTGCACTTATCTTTGTAATTAAATTCTGTAAACCTTTTTGCGCCTATATAGAATTGCCCAAAGTAAACGGTCAACGACCGTGGGCCTTGGAGTAGGAGTCGACACAGGCTCCGAACCAAGTAAATCGACTGTGTCTCTGTGTCTTGTTTTTTAATTTCCGCTGCGTACCTACTCTTACTCAAATCCGAAAGTTTTCCGATATTCACCCCCCTCTATCGGTTTTCTCGATCCAACAAGTGGTATCAGAGCGGGGAAGTTCAAACCTGGTGCAACCACCAGTTTGAAATTTTTTTCGGATTTTTATTTTTCTATTTTTTTTCTGACGAATTTTTCGTTAAATATTTTATTCGATTTTTTTTGTTAAGCGAGGTTGGTGCAACACCCCTCGTTATTTAATTTATCCAGCACTACTAATCCAAGACCTAGTCTTGGAAAATTCGTTTTTCTTGTAGTTTTCTTTTTCAGACTAAATGGCCATGCAAGAGGGATTCAGCACCGCCAGACCTCCACTCTTCAGTGGAGAAGACTTTCCTTACTGGAAAAGTCGTATGGAGGTCCACCTGAAAACTCAGGTGGACATGTGGATCATTATCCAGTCCGGTCTGGAGATCCCCCGAAATGCTGATGGACTTCCTCAGAACTACTCCGAATGGGACAACTCCCTAAAACGCAAGATAGAAGCCGACGCAAAAGCTACTCAGACTCTTCAATGTGGATTGACGAAAGAGGAGCTGAACCGCGTGGGCCCCTTCAACAGTGCAAAGGAGCTGTGGACAAAACTGATCGAGCTACACGAAGGGACTTCAGATACTCGGATCAGCAAGAGGGATCTGCTACTAAACAAACTATACACCATCAAGATGGCCGACAACGAAACAGCAGCCCAGCTCCACGCACGAATCCAAGAGGTAATGAACGGTCTTCACACAATAGGTCACAAGGTTGAAAACCGTGACCTAATAAGGTATGCCCTAAACGCCTTCCCTAGAAACACCTTGTGGGCATCTATGGTAGATGCATACAAGGTCTCTAGAGATCTTTCTAAAATAAAATTAGATGAATTGTTTTCCGAACTAGAACTGCACGAACAAACTAACACCAATATGGTCGAGAAAGGTATTGCTTTCGTTGCAGGTAAAACTGGAAGGACAACGAAGAAGAAGCCTGAACCCGAACCTGAGTCTAACTCTGACTCAGACTCAGAAGAAGAAGATGGAGATCAAACTAAGCTGGTCCGGCTCGCTCGAAGCTACTACAAGGAGCTGAAGAACCGAACCAACAAACGGAAAACCGGCCGAAGAAAGGACGAACCAACTGAACCCGCGAACAAGCATAATGTGACCTGCTACGAGTGCAAGAAAAAGGGTCACTACAAGTCAGAATGCCCTAACCTAAAGGAGACAAAAAGGACGAGAAGAAAGAAGGCACTGCAAGCAACCTGGGACGAATCTTCCTCAGAAGAAGAAGAAGAGACACCCCAGTCCAACCTCCTAGCTCTGACCGCCTCAGAAGAAGTCGGAACCGAATCAGAAACAGAACAAGAGGACGGCGAGCTAACCTTCACAGAAGACGGAGAAATTAAGGTAACTGGTTTTAATAGATTGCAATTAAGTGAATTAATTTCATTTCTTTCTCGAGATTTGGCAAAAGCCAAACTCTGAGTCGAAACCCTCCGACAGGAAGTAAAACTCCTGAAAGAGGGAGCTGACTCTAAACCCTTAACCGAGAAGGTTCAGGAAGGAACTCCTACTCAAGTTGAAAAACTTGAAAAGGAAAACTCCTCCCTGAAAACTCAGGTTAAGGATCTTAGATCAGCATTAGAACGATTTACATCTGGTTCCAAAGGTCTTGACATGATCCTTGGAAAACAGAAATCAGTTCTAAACCGATCCGGATTGGGCTATAGAACCAAATCTCGGCAAAGATCATACCTTGCTGTACTGAATCAGTCCAGAGGTAAAATTCAGGCATGGGTACCTAAACTATGCCTGAACAAACCGACTGGATCAAATCAGTATTGGATCCCCAAGGACAAGATTCACATCTTGCCTAACCATCACCGTGGCTTTAGTCCAGGGGGAGCCAAACTGAAAACTATATTCATTATTAGATAAATTTTTTTATTGCAATATGATTGTTTGCCTGTTTATTTAATTTCTGCAATTTACCATGCTTAGACTTAGGCTAGTTTAAGGACCAAACAAACTTAACTGAAACTTGAAAACATAGTATTGGGTGGAGGTGAGATGATAGTACGTTGGGGAAACCAATTCTAATAAGATCAAGTTCACTTGGTCTCTTTAGACTGGTGAAACCAGCCGAAGCTACCGATCCAAAATCCAAACTAGTTAGACCAGAAATTTTTCAAAGAATAATTTTGAAAATGAAATTTCATTAAAAGGCTTTGTCAAGGAAAGGGTGGATGATCCCATAAGGCTTCGGCCAAAGAAGGCCTAGTGCCTCGCCAAGACCTGGAAGTCAATTTTTGAAATTCAAATTCAAATTAATTTTTGTCAAATTCGAATCTAACACAAAATTTCAGCTAAGTGTAGAGTTAAACAACTTTTCAAAAAATTTCAAAATTAATTAATTAAGTTTTCAAAATTTAATTATCTTCAAAATTAATCAAAAATTTACAAAATAATCTTAACTATCAAAACCTGTCTCACGAAAACCTATAAGGATAACGTGATTGAAAACCCTAGATTTGGGTGAGACAGACTAGGCAGTGAAACTCAATTTAAGCTATTCCTGATTCTAATTGGATCCAAATCAAGAAAATTCTTTATGCGTAGGAACATAAAGATTTGGACCAATGGATGTTGGATAGCGGTTGCTCCAGACACATGACTGGAGATAAATTGAAGTTCACCAAGCTCAAACTCAAAAACCTAGGCTCAGTGGCATTTGGCAATAATGCTACACTCAAGGTAATTGGGTCAGGTAATATTGAGCTTAAATCTGATTTCATTATTAAGAAAGTTCTATTGGTTGAAAACTTTAATTTTAACTTGCTTAGCATAAGTCAGTTATGTGATTCTGGTTATATAGTTACTTTCAACAATTCTAACTGCCTGATTAGAAATGAACAAGACTCAGAAATCATACTTAAGGGCACTAGGAAAAACAATGTATACACTATAAATCTTCCCCTTATACCCAAATGTATGTTAACACAATTAGAACAAACAAACCTCTGGCATAGGAGATTAGGTCATACCAATCTAAGAACTATCTCAAAAATTACCCAACTTGGCTTAATCAAAGGTATTCCCAAAATTAAAAATAATGAAAACCTAATATGTGAATCTTGTAATCAAGGTAAACAAACCAAATCCAATCACAAATTAATTCAATCTGATCTAACTCAAACCACACTTGAGCTCCTGCACCTTGACCTATTTGATTCACATGGAGCCAAGTCACTAAGCGGAAACCGATACTGCTTAGTAATAGTCGATGATTACTCTAGGTTTACCTGGGTTAGGTTCTTAAAAACCAAAGATGAAACCCTAAACCTACTTAATGAATTCTGTAAACTAATTGAAAATCAAAACAACACTAAAATTAAAAGACTTAGGAGTGATCACGGGGGAGAGTTTGAAAATCAACGATTCGAGGAATTCTGTAAGGTAAATGGGTACCTACATGAATTTTCATGTCCTAGAACCCCCCAACAAAATGGGATAGTTGAGAGAAGGAATAGAACATTACAAGAAGCCGCTAGGGCTATGCTCAACGAATTTAATCTAGCAAACCAATTTTGGGCAGAAGCAATTAGTACGGCCTGTTATATCCAAAATAGGGTTTTGATTAACAAGCGACACAACAAAACCCCTATGAACTGTACTATCATAGACTCCCCAACCTACACTACCTAAGGGTCTTTGGATGTAAAGTCTATATCCTAAACACCAAAGACTATTTAGGAAAATTTCAGTCCAAGTCAAACCCAGGTATTTTCCTAGGATACTCAACCACAAGTAGAGCCTATAGAGTTTACAACAAACAAACTAAGAAAATTGAAGAAACAACAAACCTAATTTTTGATGAAAAAATCAACTCAACATCTAATAATCCAGACTTAACTTCATCAAACTCTGACCAAGAAAATGAACAAACTATTGAACCCTTAATTGAATCCTTAAACGAACTAACCATTGAACCAATTAATGAGTCAACTGAATCAAGTATCCAACCAACAAATGAACCAGCCCAAAGAGTCGAATCAAATAGTGAACCAAACCGACCAGCCGGACCTGAGGCTGAACCAAGCTCTAGAAGAACCAAGAAACCCAGACTCAGTCACCCAACTGATCAAATTGTGGGTGATCCAACTCTAGGAGTCAGGACTAGATCCTCCTATAGAAACCTTAGTCAAATAGCTATGATATCGAAAATTGAACCCAAAACTATAGATGAAGCCCTACCTGACCCTGACTGGATCATAGCTATGCAAGAAGAATTAGCCCAATTTGAAAGGAACCAAGTCTGGGAACTAGTGCCTAAACCTGAAGGCAAATCCATCATAGATACTAAGTGGGTCTTTAGGAATAAACTAAATGATCAAGGAGAAATAGTCAGAAATAAAGCCCGCTTAGTAGCCAAGGGATTCAGCCAAGTAGAGGGATTAGATTACGATGAGACATACGCCCCAGTAGCTAGACTTGAGTCCATTAGAATGTTATTAGCATTTGCATCCCATAAAGGATTCAAATTATATCAAATGGATGTAAAGTCAGCCTTTTTAAATGGATTTATTAAAGAAGAAGTTTATGTAGGACAACCCCCAGGGTTTGAGGACTTAGACAAACCTAACCATGTTTACAAACTAACCAAAGCATTATATGGACTAAAACAAGCACCTAGGGCCTGGTATGAACGGTTATCAACCTATTTAACTTCTAAAGAATTTAAACAAGGCCAAATTGACTCAACTTATTTGTTAAAAACCTAGGAAAAGATATATTTATTGCCCAAATTTACGTAGATGACATAATCTTTGGATCCACCAACACCAACTTCCTAAAAGAATTTGTCAAGATAATGGAAGATGAATTTGAAATGAGCTTAGTTGGTGAGCTCACCTTCTTCTTAGGACTACAAATCAAACAAACTAGGGATGGCAATTACGTTCATCAATTCAAATATGCTAAAGAGTTAATAAAGAAATTCAAAATGGATAACTCTAAAAGCATAAGTACCCCCATGGCCACTAATATAAAAATAGATAGTGACCCTGATGGTAAACCAGTGGACCTTAAACTATATAGGAGTATGATAGGTAGCCTACTGTACCTTACAGCCAGTAGACCTGATATTCTCTTTGCTGTAGGAATGTGTGCTAGATACCAAACCTGTGCTAAGGAAACGCACTTAGCAGCCCTAAAAAGAATACTGAGATATGTAAAGGGCACCCTAAATGTAGGGATTTGGTATCCTAGGACCTCGACTTTTGATTTAACCGGATACTCAGATTCTGACTATGCTGGCTGTAAATTAGATAGAAAGAGCACAAGTGGAAGCTGCCAACTGTTAGGTCAGAGTCTAGTTAGTTGGTGCAGCAGAAAACAACACTGTGTAGCTCTATCCACAACTGAAGCTGAGTATGTGGCTTTAGGAGAGTGTGTTGCTCAACTTCTATGGATGATGCACACACTTAAAGACTTTCAACTGAACTACACCCAAACTCAAGTATTTATTGACAATATAAGTTCAATTAATTTAACTAAGAACCCAATCCAACACTCCAGAACCAAACACATAGAAGTCAAACATCATTTTGTAAGAGACCATGTAGCCAGGGGTGAAATAGTACTTAAGTATATTGACTCTAAATCCAACCTAGCTGATATATTCACAAAACCCTTACCTGAATCTGAGTTTAGCTCACTAAGAAGGCAGTTAGGATTGTGCTCTGTAGAATAGATTTTTTTCTGATTTAAAATTTTTTTAAAAAAAATAGAATTTGAAAAACTGTTTTACTTAATTTCAAAATCAGTTTTCATTTTCGAATTAGTTTTATTTTTTAAAACTACCCCCTTCAAAAACTAGTGTTTTTCGAAAATGGATTTAGCCTAGGCTCGAACCCTAGAACTGCATGCACCTATAGACTTAGAAGCCAGCATCTCACAAGCACCTTAGGGTACTTTTGATTGATAACCTAGAAAGGGTTGAGATGCTTAGGTCTTTGCCTTAATTCAAGATGCTTTAAGTCAGTGCATCTGCAGTAATTGGGGCACTAAATACAACTTATACAGCAATCAAGTTAAGTGTCAAGTTTAGAAAATCTAACTTGAACAGAAACACTTAACTTGACTAACCCTAGCAAAAACTACTGTTTATAACAGTTAGTAAGTAGCTAATTGGGTTAGACAGGTCCCTACAAAGAAAATTGATTGATTTAGTTAAGTCTAATTATGATTTGGTTCAGTACAGCAAAATCTTACTTATTTCCATTATTTCTGCTATATTCATTTGTTTTGATATATGGCAAAGGGGGAGAGATAGGAAAGGAGAGAGTAAAATTAATTTTCTTTAAAAAATTTAATTTTCTTAACTCTATCCTTTATTCAAAAAGTATTCAAAAGTTTTTCTTTATTCAAAACTTTTTTGAAAAATACTTAAGCTTTCAAAATGTTGCTAAGTATTCAAGTCTTTCAAAATTCTTACTTAAGCCTTTCAAAATTTTGCTAAGTACTCAAGCCAAATTTTATAACTTAAGCTTGTCAAAAGTTTTAAACCTTTATAAAGTACCTTAAGCTTAAGTTTCTCAAAACTGGTTAAGTACAATGTTATTAAGTACTTAAGTTTTCCAAAAGTACTGTATTAAGTTTTCAAAATTATTAAGTACTTAAGTTTTTTTTTATCCTACTAAAGTACTTAAGCTAACACTTTCAAAACCTTTGAGTACCTTGAAATTTAAAGCCTCAAACTTGTTAAGTACTCAAAAATCGTGTTTCAAAAAATCTTCTATATACTTTTTAAGATTCCTAAGTACCTAGAACTTAAGTTTTCAAGTACAAATAAAGTTCTTTTAAACCCCACGAATTTTTGAAAAATCTAGGGGGAGATTCCTTCCAGGGGGAGGGAACAAAAGTTAAAACTTTTTCATGTTTTGCTTAAACTTAACTTTTTGAACTAGGGTTGCCATAAATCAAAAAGGGGGAGATTGTTGGTGCAGAATGCACCAAAGTCAAACCTATGTTTTGATAATGGCAACAGAGGTCAAAAGTTAAGTCTTACTTGTGTTTCTAACAAGTTACTCTAGTGTGCAGAGATAAAGTCCTAGCGAAGGAAAGCTAGGCAACTGGCGAAGGACTGCCAGTAGCAAAGTCCTAGCGAAGGAAAGCTAGGCAACTGGCGAAGGACTGCCAGTAGCAAAGCCCTAGCGAAGGACTGCCAGTAGCAAAGCCCTAGCGAAGGACTGCTAGGCAACTGGCGAAGGACTGCCAGTATCAAAGCCCTAGCGAAGGACTGCTAGGCAACTGGCGAAGGACTGCCAGTATCCAAGACCTGACGAAGGACCGTCAGGCAAAAGTCCAACCAAAGGAGCGGTTGGCATCAGGTAAATTCTCCCGAGAGGAGTAGGTGAGGACGCATTCCCCGTCGAGGGAACAGTAGGCATCGGTTCGACCTAGGGCTCCATTTTGGAGACCAAAGTCAGAACCAAGACAGCTAAGGCTGTATAAAAGAATAATATAATTGCTATTTGGACTAACCCTGGATGCAGGATCGAAGGACTGAGTATCTGCAGCTCAGAGAGCCTCAAAGGAGTGAGGCAGAAGCTGAGCAGGGCGCCCCGGATGATCTGGGTGCCCCCCCAAGGTCAACCCAAGTCTGCAAGAAGTAAAAACACACCTCAAAGCACCTCGACAGCTAGATTCGGGGCGCCCCGGATGCTCCGGGCGCCCCGCCTGTCGCGGCGCCGCCCCGCTGTCGCGGGCGCCCCCACTGCCAGCTGCCGAAGCGCGCCCTTGCGAAGCCGTGAAGATAAACTTTGACCGGTCAATGCGGGCGCCCGAGCGCTCCGGGCACCCCGGTCAAAGCGGATCCAGAGGATCAGACGCGACCGAGAGCTCTGCGGATCAGAGGCCACGTGGGGGGCGCCCCCGACGTCCCGGGCGCCCCCAGGCCCTATATAAAGGGCCCTCGACCCCAGGCTTCATACAACTGTTCACTCAACGCCTCAAAGCTCTTCTACGCTCGTGCCTTGCTCCGGACACTCTCCAACTCGAGCCGACGACGTCCCGCTGCTCCGAAAAAGTTGATCTACTCCGGACGTCGGTAAAAGAAGAGCGTTCTTTTATTTACTGCACTTATCTTTGTAATTAAATTCTGTAAACCTTTTTGCGCCTATATAGAATTGCCCAAAGTAAACGGTCAACGACCGTGGGCCTTGGAGTAGGAGTCGACACAGGCTCCGAACCAAGTAAATCGACTGTGTCTCTGTGTCTGTTTTTTAATTTCCGCTGCTACCTACTCTTACTCAAATCCGAAAGTTTTCGATATTCACCCCC
>JAGFNQ010004240.1:0-112502 GCA_024364735.1 Boesenbergia rotunda
CTAGGGTTTTGAAATTAAACCTTCACACAAGCATTTATTCAAACACTTGTCTACACTACTAGACATAGATTCATCATAGGCAAATCAAGCATCCCTAAACCCTAATCTTCCTAGGTTGGCCGAATGATGTAAGGGTAGGGTAGGCTAGGTTTTTGACATCCAATCTTCACACAAACATTTATTCAAACACCTTACCTACACTACTAAACATGGACAGATCATAGATAGCAAACAACCCAAAAAAACTAGCCCATTCCCTCTTGGCCGAAAGTTGTAGGGTGGATAAACCCTACTTTTCCTTATCACACATGATGGGAAACAACATACATCCATACCCTAAGTTCCTAGGAGTATCCTCATGCATCAAGAAGCAACCTAGACCCTTGTCTTGGTGGTGGCCGAATGGTTACAAGGGAGGAACTCCCATTTTCGAAAACAAGGACACCAAAGAAACATTCAATAACAATACACTGCAGGCGAGGGGATACTTACATCCTTTCGCTTGAATTTCGCCTTCCCTAGATTCATAGGGTACCCTTGGTTGAAGGAGAAGTGGAGGTTCCTTTCGCCAAAACTCCTCTAGAACTTCTTGACCCTAGTGGAGGGCAAGACCCTTTAGATAGTCTCTTCCTTCCACTTCCCTAGGGTTAGAAACCCTAGGTTGTATTTTTCGAAAACACAAGGAGAGGGGCAATGAAGTTTCGGTGGGGAAGAGAAAAGGAAAAAGAAGAGGAAGTTACTCACACCTCTTCCCTCTCTTATTTATACTTTTCTCATGAAAAGACATGTCTCTTCACTATTACACGCTTAACAAGCATGTTTCTTATTCTCTCAACAAGAAACAATGCTTGGTGTAGTGGTTAAGACATGGAGAGTGCAACTAGGAAGTTCAAGGTTCAATCTTGCTTCCTCCTTCTACCTCTTCTTTTTATCTCAATTTGTACTAATCCATATCAAAGCCCTTTAAGCCAAGCCTATCATGAAATTTCATAATATTAATAATATTTCATGAATTCATAATATTTCATAATATTCCATAAATATTATTTCATAATATTTTTAATATTTCATATTCATGAATCTATAATATTTCATGAATCCCATAATATTTCATATTCATGAATTCATAATATTTTCTAATATCCATGATACTATTTCATGAATTTCATAATATTTCATATTCATGAATTCATAATATTTCTTAATATCCATGATACTATTTCATGAATTTCATAATATTTCATATTCATGAATTCATAATATTTTCTAATATCCATGATACTATTTCATGAATTTCATAACATTTTATATGGGAAAATTTTGGGGCGTTACACTCAGGGCATAAGCGAGCCAAGCGATTAAATTTCTTTATGGCTTCGTTGACTGAGAGGTTGCCTTGTCGGAATTCCGTGAACTCGTCGTAGTGTTTATTGGTGACCCGTATGTTGAAGAATTCCTCGAAGAATTCTGACTCGAAATCTGCCCACGTCATCTGATTCACCGGTCTCTTGGCCTTGACCCTTTCCCACCACATTCTGGCATCTCCAGAAAGGCAGAATGATGCACATTTGATCTTCTCTTGTTCAGGCCAGTTCAGCAGCTCCATTGTACTCTCTACGGTCTTGAACCATGCTTGAGCGTCCCACGGTTCACCGACCCCCGAGAAATTTTTTGGCTTCAGCCTCAACCACTGGATCAGATAAGCCTCTTGTCGTGCTACAGTGGTCAAACCTGACGGAGGGGTTTGCATAACCGTAAGCGCAACGGGTATAGCATTCTGGTTTGCCGGTGGAGTAGTAGAGTTTTCTTGTTGGTTCATCAGGGTATTAATAGTTTGCTGCTACTCAGTGACTTGACGCTGAAGTTGGGTCACTAATTGCATTAGGTCATGCGAGGGAGCAGTCTCGTTAAGTCTGTTACTCTGTCTTCTAGTCATGCTTTCCTTCATAAAGGACAAGTATGGATCATATGAGTTTTTGTTATACCTACCCCATATTAAACTCTAAATTATTAAATTTTTCATTAATAAAACAATAGAAAATATCATTCGTATTCACATATATTTCAAGTACTTGTCATTATCTATCATAAGACACCATTCATACTTGCATATTCTAGAAACATAACATATCGTAAGAGTGCTTACTATCATGAAATATTCCGAAAGGTACTTACTTGGAAGCAGCAGGAAGGAGGCTTGATGTGTGTGTAGTGAGATGACAACTGCTCTGATACCAACCCGTAACGCCCGCCTTTTTCCCACACCTCGTGGTGTGGCGAAATAGGCATCGTTACGCTAAACATACATGCACATAAAACATCTTAATGCAGCGGAATACTTTTTTTTTCTACACATGCTTAAACTTGTCATTCATGAACCTAGTGTCATTGAACTTAGCATATTAACAACATGCATGACATCATATCATAACTTAACCATTCCATAGCTTATTCATAATTATCATAAGTAGTATGTACTTATCCATAAACATAGCACAAAATTTAAGAAAACATTTTCACACCCAAGACATGCACTATGTGATAATATAAGAATCTTTTGCCAAGTCACTGCTACACACACACACTTGCTTCTGCCTCTCCTGCGACTTCCCTTAATAGCTTCTTGCTTGATCTGCGGTACGAGGAAAATAAAACTATAAGCACATAGGCTTAGTAAAACCCTTTCCTACTCACTAAAATCATAGGTCACTTAAGCATAAACATATCAAGTATCTGACATAACATAACTTCGAACATAAACATAAGCATAGTCATGGCATAAGTCATAAGCATATGAACAACAAACATAACATGATTCCTAAAATCACCATAGGTCTACAACCTACTTATCATGGCATAAAATCTTAACATACATGAACATGAAA
The DNA here is from genome assembly GCA_024364735.1 of Boesenbergia rotunda. Lineage (NCBI taxonomy): Eukaryota > Viridiplantae > Streptophyta > Magnoliopsida > Zingiberales > Zingiberaceae > Boesenbergia > Boesenbergia rotunda. Next base: position 2,886 of record JAGFNQ010004240.1, read on the forward strand.
CATACATACGTGGGCATGAAACATACTTATACATGACATAATTCTTAGCATACATGAACATAAGGCATACTTATACATGACATAATTCTTAGCATACATGAACATAAGGCATACTTATACATGACATAATTCATAACATACATGAACATATGGCATACTTATACATGACATAATTCTTAGCATACATGAACATAAGGCATACTTATACATGACATAATTCTTAGCATACATGAACATAAGCATACTTATACATGACATAATTCTTAGCATACATGAACATAAACATACTTATGCATGACATAATTCTTAGCATACATGAACATAAGCATACTTATACATGACATAATTCTTAGCATACATGAACATAAACATACTTATACATGACATAATTCTTAGCATACATGAACATAAAGCATACTTATACATAACATAAGTTATGAGCATAAACACACAACATAAAATATACTTACCCTGGCGCGATGCATAACATGGATGTATGAATGAGTCAAATGCATTTACTATATAAGGATGCTTAGTTTTTAAAATCATACTTTAAAATGTTTTACATAAACATAACATCATTGGGGTCCCCGGCTTGTACCACATACATACATCATAAGTGCGGATCCCTAAGTAAATATGAGGTAGCTAGCCTCAACCTACTAGGGTAAGGACAGCATAGTCGGTAGTCCTAGAACCGGGGCGTTCTTAAGGTGCCCATCCCTGTTGCACAGCTTCGGTAGTGCCAGAACCGTGGACAGCTTCGGTAGTCCAGAAACGGGGTGTTCTTAAGGTACCCATCCCTTGGACCCTTACTTCGGTCCGGTACAAGCCTTATGCATGAAAATAAACATGCATGCTTCATCATTCATACATGTCATTCATACTTATCATTCATACTTATTTCATATCATCATTATGCCTTCATCATTCTGACTTATCATTCATAATTAAGGCATAACCATCATCTTCATTTATACTTATCATTCTTTATTCATAACTTAGAACATACATACATAATCATGTTTCTAGTCGTAACCTTATCCGGGTTCATAAAGCTTGCATGATCATGATACATAATAAACATACACCTCATACAGGATACATTTCATCTAACATACATAATCCTAGTATTCATCATAATACATGAACGGTAAGCTACATATAAACCTAACACATACTACTAGGGTTCATGGCATTCATCATAAAACATGCATATACCTTCATGAGTCATAATTCCATTACAAACATTTATCAACATACATGCATCATTCTATTTATCATAACATACTCCTACATCAATTACATGTATTCATGGTCTATGATCTAAATATTCATGATTAAAACATAATCTAAAATCAACCATACAAAGTCATGTTATATAACACATAACCTAAGATTTTAGTCACATGGAGGCCCTTACATCATACTTAACAATGTACTAGCATCATGGTAACTTATAATCATGCATTCTTGAGACTTAACCCAAACCAAACCCTAGGTTTGGGTCTTGGCCGAAAGTCCTAAAGGACCATGGGTCCATGGAAAATTTGCCTAGATCATGATTAACATCCCTTACTTACATATCATGCCATAGAAAATCATTTGAACCCTTGATTGGACTTAACCCCAAGTCCTAGGCCTAAAGCAAGGGTTGGCCGAAACCCTAGAAGGGTAGCAAGCCCATGGAAAAGTTCATTTAACACCATTCTTACCCATGAGGTATCATAAGAAACATATTAATCATGCTTGGAAAGGTTGGAGTTTCCCCTAGCCCCTTGACCTTGATGTGGCCGAAACCCTTGATGGGTTTTAGGGCATCAAAAATTTCCCTAGATCATAATCTATGCCTTACATAACATCATGAAACATTTAAGAGCACAAAAGAAAATTTACATCATCCCTAAGCCCAAGCAATAGCCCTGGCCGAAACTTCCATAAGCCCTAACCATGGATTTTTCCAACATATCATGCCAACAAAACTTAGATCATGATAAATATCTTGAAAGCTATCATACCACAGGTGAGGGGGTTTTACCTTGGGTTTTCTTTGATTTTTAGACCTTAAAAGAGAAGGAGAATGGAAATCCCTTTGCCACTTGAACCCTTCTTGCCCTTGTAACCTTGGAAGAGAACCTAGATCTTCCAAATAGAGTCCTTGGTGGAACTTTTCTCAAGGGGGAGAACACCTTGAGTTTTCGGCCAAAGCAAGGAGGATGAAGAAATGAAGAGGAGAAGGGAAGTTGTAACTTCCTTTCCATATTTATATCACTTTAAAAGGGGTAAATGAAGAGTCATGATGACTCTTCCCTTGATGACTCTTCATTTCCTTCACCTTAAATAATATCCACTTCATTCCCTCATAGCACTCCCTTGATAAGTGAATTGGTTAGTGCATGCATGGTTGTACTAGAGGTCCAAGGTTTAATCCTTGGTGCATGCACTAATTTTTCTATTTTATTTTTATTTTATTTCTTATTATTTTTGAAAATTCCTTAAAATTCCCCCTTAATTATGTTAATATTTCTCATTAAAATTCATTTATCTTTATATTAATTTCTACCCCATAATAATGGCACTAAAAAGCCAATTAGTACTTAGTTTCTCAATTTAAATGAGAAAACTATGGGTTTCTAGGCTAAGGTTCGTATTAATATTTCTAGGTCCTTTGGAAAATTATCTAGACATGCTTAATATTTTAAAGAAAATATTAAGAAAATTTTCCGGGTCGTTACAATCCCCCATACCTCTTGAATGTTCATCCTCGAACTTAGAATAGCTCCGGGTACTTGCGCATCATCTCGTCCTCGCGTTCCCAGGTAGCTTCCTCGGACCGTTGACTTTGCCATAGAACCTTGACTAAGGGCACTTTCTTGTTCCTTAGCTTCTTGACTTCCCGATCCAAGATCTGGATAGGTCCGCTTTCATAACTTAGGTCCTCCTGCACTGGTACCGACTGTGGCTCAATCACTTGGTCCATGTTTGGGAGACACTTCTTAAGCATTGACACATGGAACACATTATGAATAGCTGACATATCCTGAGGCAGCTCCAATTCGTACGCCACTTTGCCCACTCTTTTCAGTACCAGGTACGGTCCCACATATCGCGGACTCAATTTACCTTTCTTCCCAAATCTCGTTATCCCTTTCATCGGAGCCACTTTAATGAAAACCAGAACGCCAATATTGAATTCTAGTGGCCTACGCCGGGCATCTGCATAACTTTTCTGTCGACTCTGTGCAGCTTCTATCCGTCGTCGAATGGTCTGTATAGCTTGGGTGGTATCGTTGATGAGATCTATCGTAAGCCCCATCGCCTTCTTCTCACTACCTTCGTACCAACAGATTGGAGACCTACATCTCCTACCGTACAGAGCTTCATAAGGTGCCATGCCGATAGTAGCTTGGTAGCTATTATTGTAGGCGAATTCCGCCAAACATAGATATCGGCACCAGCTCCCTTTGAAATCCAGAGCACAAGCCCGTAACATGTCTTCCAGCACTTGATTCACCCGTTCAGTTTGCCCGTCAGTCTGAGGATGAAAAGCTGTACTGAATCATAATTTGGTGCCGAGGGACTTCTGGACACACTCCTAGAAATGTGAAGTGAACCGGCCATCCCTATCTGAGATGATGGTCTTGGGAACTCCATGAAGTCTGATTATCTCCTTAGCATATAACTGAGCCAGTTGCTCAATCGAATTAGTCATCTTGATAGCTAAGAAGTGAGCAGACTTCGTCAACCTGTCCACAACCACCCATACTGCATCATATCCATTTGTAGTCTTGGGAAGTCCCGAAATAAAATCCATAGAGATATCTTCCCATTTCCATTCCGGAATCGGAAGTGGCTGCAGAACTCCTCCGGGCCGCTGGTGTTCTGCCTTCACTTGTTAGCAAGTCAGGCAAGTGCCAACATGCTGAGCCACATCTCTCTTCATACCGGACCACCAGAATTTCTCTTTTAGATCATGATACATCTTGGTGGATCTTGGATGCATTGAATAAGGGGTTTCATGAGCTTCAACTAATATCGCTCTCCGTAGCTCTGGGTCATTAGGAATACATAGTCAATTCCTAAGATAGAGTACTCCCCCGTTGGCGATACGAAAACCATCGCTCTTTCCTTCCAGGATCTCTTGTTTGATTTTCTGAAGGCTAGGATCATTGTTCTGTTTGTCTAATATGTCCTCGAACAGCGTCGGTGATAGTGTCATGGTTGAAAGCCATCCGGATATAATCTCGACCCCAGTCCTCATAATTTCCCTTTCGAGTGGTCGAGGTAATCTAGATATAGACATCAAGGTGGCACTTGACTTCCGGCTGAGTGCATCGGCCACTTTGTTTGCCTTTCCTGGATGATATAAGATCTCACAGTCATAATCCTTTACCAACTCCAGCCATCGGCGTTGTCTCATATTTAGATCGTTCTGAGTGAAGAAATACCGCAGACTCTGGTGGTCTGTATAAATCCTGCACTGTGCTCCATACAGATAGTGCCTCCATATCTTAAGAGTGAAGACTACAGCGGCTAATTCTAGATCGTGGGTGGGGTAATTCTGTTCTTGTTCATTAAGTTGCCTAGAGGCGTAGGCAATGACTCTGCCATTTTGCATAAGCACAGCTCCAAGTCCCAGTCGAGAGGCGTCGCTGTACATGTCGAAGCTCTGGTTACCTTCCGGAAGGGTAAGAATTGGAGCACTTGTAAGTCTCCTTTTCAGCTCCAAGAAACTCCTTTCGCAGTTTTCCGTCCATTCATATTTCTTATCCTGCCGGGTGAGAGCTGTTAAAGGGGCTGCAATCCTTGCGAAGTCCTCCACAAATTTCCGATAATAGCCCGCCAGCCCAAGGAAACTTCTGATTTCGCATGCGTTCCTCGGCCGACTCCAATTTTTTACAGCTTCAATCTTCGTCGGGTCCACCATAACCCCATCTTTGGAAATAATATGACCCAAAAACCTACTTGATCAAGCCAGAATTCACATTTAGAGAACTTGGCGTACAGTTGTTTTTCTCGGAGAGTCTGTAGTATTATCCTCAGATGTGGCATGCTCTTCTTGGTTTCTTGAATAAATAAGAATATCGTCGATGAAGACGATTACAAATTTATCGAGAAAAGACGAGAACACTCGATTCATAAGGTCCATAAACATTGCAGGAGCATTGGTCACGCCGAAAGGCATGACGACAAATTCAAAATGTCCGTACCTTGTTCGAAAAGTCGTCTTCGGAATATCATCCTGTTTCACCTTGACTTGATGATATCCAGACCTCAGATCAATTTTCGAGAACACAGTAGCTCCTTTTAGTTGATCAAACAGGTCATCTATTCTCGGAAGAGGATATTTGTTCTTGATCGTTACATTGTTCAGTGCCCGATAATCTATGCACATTCGCATAGATCCGTCCTTTTTCTTCACAAACAGTACCGGAGCTCCCCATGGGGAATGACTAGGGCGAATAAGTCCCTTATCGAGCAACTCCTACAGCTGTTCTTGAAGTTCTTTCAACTCAACCGGCGCCATCTGGTAGGGTGCCTTGGATATCGGGTTAGTACCAGGGACCAATTCGATCTCAAATTCCACTTCTCTATCAGGGGCTAATCCCGGTAATTCCTCTGGGAATACCTCTGGGTATTCGCATACCACTCTGACATTTTCCAACTTCTGATCCTTTGTTTGGCCCACGTCAACCACATGTGCTAGAAAACCAATATATCCCTTATCTAACATCTTCCTTGCCTTGAGAGTCGATAAGAATTTCCGGGCCCTCTTCCTTGGCTCCCCGATAAATTCAAACGTGGAATCTGCTTCGGGTTGGAAAACCACCCTTCGTTTACGGCACTCAACAGAAGCACCGTATTTACTCAGAAAGTCCATTCCCATTATAACATCATAGTCCTGCATATCGAGTACTATCAGATCGCAGTAGAGTTCTCTTTCCGCAATTCCGACTGGCACCGCACGCAACACGTATGTGGATGTCATTATTTCTCCCGAAGGCAGGGTTATTAAGAACTTGCAATCTAAAGCTTGTGGAGACATATCTATCTTCTTAGTGTAGCATGTAGAGATGAACGAGTGCGTTGCTCCAGTATCAAATAATGTAGTAGCATACTGACTGTAAATAAGTATCTGACCTGTGACAACCGTTGAAGCATTCGCAGCATCTTCCTTGGTGATAGAGAAAATCCTGGCATCTGCCATAGTTGATGGGGCCTCTATTCCTTCCTGGTTCATCAGGATACTCTCCGGCTCCGCTTGTATATAATGTAGCTTCGCGGGTGCACCCTGGTACTGAACGAGTTGTTGGGAAGATGCCGGGTTCTTAGTAGGACAGTACGAGGCCATGTGCCCTTCCACTTCGCAGATGAAGCACCGGTTCGTACCCTTGCGGCATTCCCCGGGGTGCATTTTCCCGCATGTAGCACACAGGGGAAAACGAGACTGCTTATTTGCTGGGCCCCCTTGGGGGTTGTTCCATGGCTGCCGTTTACCACTCTGGTTTCCTTTCCAATTAGAGTTGGTACTCTGAGGTTTCTTCCCCCCTGAGTGTTAATAATAAGGAAGGAACATTAGGAAAATGAAAGACAACGAATCGAGAATCCCGGAGTTAACTTGATTCTTACTTTCATTTACTGCCTTCCTTTGTTGGTTGATATTGTTCAGGTAATGTTCAGTGAGTACGGCACTACTAAACAGCTCCTCCGCAGTCTGCAGTCTGTTAACTCCGCCGGCCATGTTCAGAGCTATTTCGGGCCGCAACATCTTTAACATAAGTCGAACCCTCTCCTTCTCAGTGCGAACCAGCTCAGGGCATAAGTGAGCCAAGCGATTAAATTTCTTCATGGCTTCGTTGACTGAGAGGTTGCCTTGTCGGAATTCCGTGAACTCGTCGTAGTATTTATTGGTGACCCGCATGTTGAAGAATTCCTCGAAGAATTCTGACTCGAAATCTGCCCACGTCATCTGATTCATCGGTCTCTTGGCCTTGACCCTTTCCCGCCACATTCTGGCATCTCCAGAAAGGCAGAATGATGCACATTTGATCTTCTCTTGTTCAGGCCAGTCCAGCAGCTCCATTGTACTCTCTACGGTCTTGAACCACGCTTGAGCGTCCCACGGTTCACCGTCCCACGGTTTACCGCTTACGCGATGAAGAAACCTAACCAATATAGCTATCCTATCGGCAAGAACAGAATGCAGCCTGTGGTAGGTAACGCTTTCAATTTCTAAGTGTGAAAAACTTTTAGACATGTTTCTATTGCTATTATAACTCTGCATTGTAGCTATCAGAATTCGTCTGAATATTTATGAAAAGATTTTTAGTTCTACATTGATGTTTAACTTCTTCAACCATAACAAAATTTAGTTAATGCAACAATGTCTAAAAGTGTTCAATATCTATGTTTGCATTCAGGGCATAGTGGTGTTTGCCTCTGTGATGGGCACTCTTGGTTTTCATGTACTGATAGAGTCCAGTCCTCAGCTAATTAGCAAGGTACACAACATCTCTTATTGTTCAATTTCTAGATGATTCTGTGTTTTTTTTAATGTAAGAGAATAAACATAAGTTACCAAAATTTAATAGATCAATGTTTCTGTTGTATTTCGTGGTGCTGCGGCTATTTTGTTTTCTCATCATTTTGATGGTTCTGTTTGGAAGTTACAGCAGTGTGCCACAAGAGCAGATTTAACTGCCTTGTTTCCTGCGTGCCAAGTGTTTGATGCTACCATCAAACACATAAATAAATTTGCGTTCTGTTTATAAGCACTTACATGTTATAAGCACATGTTATAAGCACTACAGCAGTTTCCTGCTTTCTGTTTATAAGCACAGTGTACCAAATTCAGTTTCCTGCTCTTGTTTGTGTTTCAGTTAAATCTGTGTGCCAAATTCAGTTTCCTGCGTTCTGTTTATAAGCAGTTTGATGGTTTTGTTTTATCATCATTTTGTGCTTGGCTGCCTCTGTTTCCTGCGTGCCAAGTGTGCCACAAGAGCAGATTTAACTGCCTTGTTTCCTGCGTGCCAAGTGTTTGATGGTACCATCAAACAACAAGTCTCGGCACAATAGCACTAAGCCAGCTGATAGCTCATCTGTGGTAGGAATAACATTACTAAGAAGATTAATTATCTATGTGCATTAAAAATGTTAGAAATTCAATGAAATAGGTTATGTAATGTGAGTTTAGTTTTTTTTTATGATGAATCGGAGAAGATTTTCAAATTGGACTTCTCCTTTCTCAAGTGCAACAGCACTGCAACTGGTGGAGCTCTCAAGAAGGCCAGGGTTCAAAGCTCCTTCACAGCTCAATCCACGATGAAGGTTCACTTCTATAACATCAGTACTGGAGTACTAAAGTAAGAAGCAGATTCTGAAATCTTCTTTACTTTTAGGTGAGGAAGGAAAAATTAGGAGATAGAATAACTGCACTCCATCTGATTGTTTCCCCTTTTGGGAAGGTACTGAATACATTCCTATGTTCATGAAATTTAAGCTCATTCATTAAAGAAAAATCTCACATCATGTTGATTTTGATGAACTTCACTGACTGATACAGCCTCTGTGTTGCTAGAAGCAATTGGCTACATCAGATTCTTGCAAAGTCAAATTGAGGTATAGCCTAACTAGTCCCCTGTGTCTACTGTTTGAACAAAGAATCCATTTCTCTCATCGAGAGAGTTTTATTCCTTTATTTTATTTCTAGACTCTGACCTCACCGTACTCGAGCAGTGCTTCAGGAAACATGAAGCAACCTCCCACTTTCGATGATCACGTACAGATATTAACTACCACTCGCAAAGTTTGATCTATCGAAGTACATGTATTATGAAATTTGTGGCATTTTCATTGCACCAGGAAAGCAGAATTGAGGAAGAGAAGGATCTGAGGAGTAGGGGGCTTTGCCTTATGCCACTCCCCTTCATCTCTCACGTAGGAAGAGATTTTGGTGGAAACTACTAGGGAAGCTTCTGATTTACAGATACATGAGCAACAGGTTCTGAGCATTGTTGAAGCTTCTGTAGTTGATATGTGTATGCATAAGATCATTAGCAGTCACTCTGAATAAAGATTGATTGCTCCTGATAGTATGCATCGAGTTGGGTGTAGGATTCAGAAACTTCAACCCTGCTAAGAACCTGGAGGATATAGTACTTTTTGAATTGCCATTTTCTTCCATGCTATGATATGGTATCATCTTTTTGTTTTTTTAATTATGTGCTATTCATTCTAGACAATCTACTAAGTATCAGAAATCTTTTTATCGTGGTATGCCACCTAAATATCAGGAATCTTTGTGTCATTATTATCAAACTCATAGTAATTTATTTTGTTATCACAGCTTGTGGAGAAGTTTGGCATTGATCCTGCAAATGCTTTTGCATTTTGGGACTGGGTTGGTGGTTGCTACAGTGGTAATTATTATGATATTTCATAATTTTGAAAATTCTATCCTTTGGAGATTTTTTTGACAGTGGCTATTTTGATTCAGTTTGCAGTGCTGTCGGTGTGCTTCCACTGAATGGTTCCATTTTTTACACCTTCTTTCTCAGGGCATAAGGCAAGTTGATCCCCCTTTCTCTGTATTTATTTATTTTGTGCATCGAGAAATTATATCATTTAATTAATGATGAAGTGAGAAAAGAGAATTGGAAGCCATTTATGATTACAAGATCTGGTTCGGATGTCACTCATATTAGTTTTGCTGATGATTTGATGCTATTTGGTGAGGCTACAGAAAACTAGTTACAAACAATGATGAAAGTATTAGGTGTTATATAGCTAATCTTTGTTTCAACAACTGCAGCAATAGATTATAATTGCTCATGATTCCAAATTTATAACAAAGCTTCAAAGGACTGAAAACCCTTTTCACTTTTGCAGAAATGTGAGTAAGTTAATAAAGAGCTTCCTCTCTCCTTCTGCCACATCACATTCTTTTTTTGTTTTGTTTTGTTTAGCTAATATAATAATATTATGAGCTCGACTCTACTATACCAAAGAGTTAACTTTGCTTGTTAAAAAATCTAGATCTAGATTATATATATATATATATATTCTTTATTATATATTTCTTTAATTTTATTTCATTTACATAAACTAATTAATATATGATTTGTTTTTGTAGGTGACAAGAATATTAGATTTTATTTAAGATGTGATGGTTGAAGATTGAAGATGCAGCAAAGTTTGGAAGTTTAGTTATATTTTGCTTTAGGAGAGACTTAATTTTTTGCTAGTTTTTAAACTAAATACATTGAGTACATTTGTGATTGTAATTAGTGCTTATATATTTTTTGAGTTGACTAATTTGACAGTCTTGTATTGTAAAAAATTTGGCAATTATTGATTAACATTTTAATTTCAATTTAAAATTTTTATTTGTGTTTATGTTAATTAGTTATATGCATAAATATTTATATCATGAAAATATTGAAAATGGGTGAGATATTTATTAATATATGATATTTTTATGTCACAATAGATACAAAATCATGTAGATAAAAATATCATTATAAAACTAATATGAAGAAATTTCAAAATGTCATAATAAATAACTATTAATGATAATTTTAAATGTCCTTATAGACTAATATAGTAAACATTTATATGTGTCATTATAAATTATATAACGAGATATTTTAAATTAACTTTATAAACTATCATTAGTGACATTTTTTATTATGACTATAAATAAAATTCAAGACACTTATAATTGTCTTGATAAATAATTTTAAATGACATATAAATTTGTCATCATTACTATAATAAAACAACATGTATAAATGTCATTACAAATCTTATAGTGACACTATTTTTTGTCACTATAACAATTATTCATGCTATTAGTGGTGTCACTATTTTTATTTTATAGTGACATTAAGAATTGTCATAAGTGATAAAACTTTAGACGACATCACTATAGAGGATATTTTAACTTAATGTCACTATATCAAAAATGTTAGTATAAGTAATATATGATGACACTTTTCAATGTCATTAAAAGCATTTTTTCTTGTAGTGAATTAGGGAAGTCAAACGGAACCAAAAATAGGAATAACAAACTACAAGGCGAGTATCAAAGTCTCGTCAAATATTCGAGGAAAAAATGTCACTTTGATGGTTGCCCAGCAAACTTTGGCAATAAAACACAAAGCTAATCCCGTAGATTCCGAGCAGAACACTTGAAAAATAGAGGAGATTATGGATCCTTGGCTATGGTCATACCCCGCTTGAATCAACAAGCAAGAACCCAAGCAGAATCTCAAACGACTTGAAGAAAAGAACTGATCGTCTACCGATCGATCGACGAAGCGACTCATCCAAAAACAAGCACAATCGAGATCAGATCCCAATCATCCAGATCCAATGAAACCCATTAACCGCAACAAATTTTAGATCCCAAAAATAAAACAAGTTAGAATCCACAAGTCTTTCCTAATCGATCCATTTGATTGCAAGATCTAATTAATAGAACAAGTCAGATTGGTCAACCCCTGGCGTCGGCGGTTTTGGGCAGAGGATGGGAAGAGGAAGAGAAGAGAGGGATGTGGGATGGGGCGTCGGCACTGAGAGGGAGAGAAAGAGTCGGCGACGAGGGAAAAGATTAGGGCACGGTAGGATTTACAGGAGAAGTTTTATTTTTTTTATATGAAATTAATTTTTTTAATAGTGTATCTGTGGCACGCTGCGAATACCTATTAAAATAATTTTTAACAGCGCATCATACAAACTGTAAATACTCAATTATTGATGAATATTAACAGTACACACTGAGCACTGTTAAAAATTAGATTTGAGAGCATATTATATTTGTATGCTGTTATTTATAAAAATATTATAGTATCCGCAGCATGTTCTATTTAGCGCGCTGCGAAAACTGTTATTAACAGCGCGTTATAAATATATGTTGTTAATGACGCGCTGCGGAAAGTAATATTTGTTATAGTGATCAGACATCCTGGATCGGTCTTGTGACCGATCTACTATCAAGAGAGTTTGTGCCAACTCCATGATCGAATTTCAAAACGTTGCAGCCAATCATTTAGACCCTGAGTCCAAAGAACAGACTCCCTTGCCCTCTCTGACTCAGTTTGGTCCGGAGAATGAGCTACCGAGCCCTCTCCGACTTATCTCGGTCCATAGAATGAGCTACCGAGCCCTCTCTGACAAACGTCCGGAAAACGAGCTACCGAGCCCTCTCCGACTCATCTCGGTCCAGAGAACCAGCTACCGAGCCCTCTCTGACCAGAGTCCGGAGAATGAGCTACCGAGCCCTCTCCTACTCATCCCGGTCTAGAGAACGAGCTACCGAGCCCTCTCTGACCAGAGTCCGGAGAACGAGATACCGAGCCCTCTCTGACTCATCTCGGTCCAGAGAACGAGCTACCGAGCCCTCTCTTACCAGAGTTTGGAGAACGAGCTACCGAGCCCTCTCCAACTCATCTCGGTCCAGAGAACGAGCTACCAAGCCCTCTTTGACCAGAGTTTGGAGAATGAGCTACTGAGCCCTATTCGACTCATCTCGGTCCAGAGAACGAGCTACCAAGCCCTCTCTGACCAGAGTCCGGAGAACGAGCTACCGTGCCCTCTCCGACTCATCTCATTCTAGAGAACGAGCTACCAAGCCCTCTCTGACCAGAGTTCGGAGAACGAGCTGCTGAGCCCTCTCCGACTCATCTAGGTCCAGAGAACGAGTTATCGAGCCCTCTCTGACCAGAGTCCGGAGAATGAGTTACCGAGCCCTCTCTGACTCATCTCGGTCCAGAGAATGAGCTACCGAGCCCTCTCTGACTAGAGCCCGGAGAACGAGCTACCGAGCCCTCTCCGACTCATCTCGATCCAGAAAATGAGTTACCGAGCCCTCTCCGACTCATCTCAGTCTAGAGAATGAGCTACCGAGCCCTCTCTGACCAGAACACATAATCCGAACTTAACTATCTGATCTCAATTTTCACTCAACCGAACTTAAATCGGTGTCAATATCAAAACAACAATTAGGTCATAGTGCATCAACAATCTCCCCCTTTTTGTTGTTTGACAACACGATTTAAGTTTAGGTATTAGGTGAAAATAAGAGTCAAATTTATTATTGCAAGGGAATCAGAATCCTCCCCCTACAATAGTTAGGTTCGTTAACAGGTAAAGAAAACAAAACATAAACTTAACTAACCATCCTCTTCCCCTTTGTCAAACACCGAAAAGGGTGTAGACTGGTTATTAAGATCATAACCTCCCCCTTAAAACAAGGGTCTCTCCCCAAAACCAAAAAGACGAAGAGTAATAGTTTAATGACATATGAAAGGCATATAGCAGAGATATATCATGGCAAAATACGTATATGCATTATATGACACTAAGTAATGGAGTATGAAGTAAAAAATAGAATATAGTTGATGACTGAAATAAAAACCGAAACAAGCATAGCATAATGTCATCAGACACATAGTCAGAAGAAAATATAAACAACATTCATAAGTCAAAGTCCGACATCAAAGGTACATCAGTCATGATCATCGGAAGCACGTGGGACATCAAACTGCATCGGATCGAAGGCAGGTATATCAGGGAGTATCCTGATCGGTCTGTGGACCGATCAAACCGATTCCTGATCGGTCACCATGACCGATCAGGGTGATTCTTGATCGATCTATGGACCGATCACACGCGATTCTGTGTCATACAAAAATGTGTTGGATCGGTCGGTGGACCGATCAGATTTCAGACAAGTTTCTGAAACTCTGATACGTTCCAGGTCAGACTGCACCAACAACACGATTGGAGTCCCTTAACCAAAATTTATTCCTCCACACTATGAGTCAAGTGAATGGTTGTTTCCTTATGGATTTAAAATCCCAAAACAAGTTTGTATCAAGTTTGTATCGAAAATAATGCTCCAACCAATTTTACTTGATTGGAATGCCCAAGTATGTTCTTGGAACCAAATACACATGTATTATGCATTGGTTTTCCCCATACTTGGTCAAATTAATTATCATTATCTCTTCAACCTCATTATTCAATGGATGCATTATACATTTTGAATAATTTGGTTGATCCTAACATCTCACCCCATTTCTAGCAATACAAAAATATTTTGTTAGACCTTATAGTTTATGTGAGATGTCCCCAAGTTGCCCAGCAATTAGGAATGACCATGAAAGCTTTTTACCATGATCCTATTATGCACGGCACATTCCCAACTCCCTCCTTAGAAAGCTAAATTCACTTTCGGGCAGTGGTTTGGTGAAAATGTCTGCTAGATTATATTTTGACTCAACATGTGAGAGTACAATATCTCCTCAAGCAACATGATCTCTAATGAAGTGATGATGCACTTCAATGTGTTTGGTCCTTGAATGGTGTACTGGATTTTTTGTAAGGTTTATGGTGCTTATGTTGTCACACAACACTTGCACACCCTTGTAAGATAATCCATAGTCCTCTAAGGTGTGTATCATCCACAATAATTGTGATACGCTCTCCCCCATGGCAATATACTCTGCCTCGGTCGTGGAGAGAGAAACACAATGTTGCTTCCGACTTAACCAACTCACCAAAGATGATCCTAAGAATTGGCAACCCCCACTTGTGCTTTTCCGATCCAATTTGCACCCAGCATAGTTGGAATCAGTATAGCCTTTCAAATCAAAAGACTCTGTACGAGGGTACTGATAAGTGTCATTTTGTTGATCATTTCATATGCTTAAATCCGTATTTGACCCATATTTTACTTGTATAATTGTGGATTTACTCTAGGTTCTAGGATTTACATTCTTTTTGGACTTAATTGCAAATTTTGATATTTTCGAGTTGTTTTGTCACTAAATTTTTGATTAACTTTTGTAGGCTTGGAGGGATCATGACCTAGGTTATGTTGGGTCAAGGTTGAGTCAAAAGTGGACCAGATCAAAGGAATCAAGCGTCGACTCATTTGGACCGTCCGATGCAAGAACGGTTAGATCTAGACCATCTGAGAACTTCTGATCGATCCAAGCTGGGGTTAAGTCTAATCGAGCGATCAGATCAAGATCTGAGAGTTTCAGCCCAATCGAAGATCATCTAGCTGTTGGATCACGATCAGAGTGATCTAGACCATCCATACAAAGATCAAGGTGATCTGAACCATCCATTGGAGATCTGGCAGATCCGAGCTACAACGAGGATGATCTTGACCTCTGATCAAGATCTGGAAATTTTGAATCAAATCGGACGAGGATCCACCGTTGGATGAAGCGTGATTAATCTCAGCCGTCCAAATTAAATGGTTTAAGTTTAAATTGAAATTCCCTCTTCAGATCTGAAATGTCGCGTCTTCGCCGTAGCTCGATTTTTCTCCGTTTCTTCAGCGTTCTTCGCGAGTTCTTTATCTGGAGGCGTGATCACTTCAACTCGAGCTCATCCTTGAGTGACAGCAAGGATTTGAGTTGATTTCTTAGCTTAATTTCGTTTCTTAGCTGCAATTTCATTTGTGCCATTTCGTTTCTGTAATTTGTATCAAATGAATCGTTTTCTTGTATGGATCATTTCATTCTCAATTCGAGGCTAATCCTTGAGTGACAGGAAGGATTCATGAGCTGAGATGAGGGATTGAGGCTTAGTCTAAGCTCATTTCTTTTGTTTAGCTGTAATTTCAATCACTGCTATTATTTCTGTTTCTGTCTCGTATCAGTAGCTGTAATTTCCTTTTCTGAATTGGTCTGTTTTCAATTAGGCTTTAATTTTGCCAATAATTAGCTAGTGAATTCAATCCGTGAACATTTGGATTTGAATTCAATTAATTTCCTGTTGATTTGCTTGCGTATTAGAGTTGTGTGTCTGGGTATCAGTTTCTTGTTTTGATTCTGCAGTTTCCAGTTTATTAAGTTTAGTTTTCGGTTTTGTTTCGTTTCAATTCTGCAGTAGTATCAGATTGGAAGTCTGTTAGAGCACCATAGTTTGCAATCTTAATTTAATTCTCATTTGTTTAGTTGCGCATCAGTTTTTAGTTAGTATCAATTCCTTTTTAGTTCTGAATTTTGTTGCGATAAGCTGTAAGTTTCTTCTTCTGAAATTCTCCATTGCAGTTGCCTCATTTGAATAGCAATTGGAATCCATTAATGAGCATCAGTTTTATTGAATTTGCTTTTCAATCATGCAAGTAGCTGTTTTCAATTTCTGCAAGTAAGCTCAATTTCTGAAAGTTACAGAAATCATTTCTGCAGTTTCGTATCAGGGCATTTGTGTGTTCGAATCTTGCTTAAGTTGTAGTTGTGCATCAGTTCAGTTAGTATTTTGTTCTGTCTTGGCTTGCAACTGAAATTCTGTATTTGGTTTCCAAGTCTGCATTTCCATTTCTGCAATAGATGAATTCTTGAGTGATCAGTTGTTAACAACCTGGAAGTTCTTTATTCCACTTGCATTTCATTTCACTGCTAGCTTGTTTCTTTTTCCAAGTTGAGTTTATTGGCTGTATTCCGGAATTTTCAGTAATTGTTTCAGCAAGTTTTAAGTACAAGTTGGCACATTAGTTGTCTCATTTTTTTTCTCTGCGTATCAAAGTTGATTTAATTCTTTCACTTAGTATCAAAGGCAGTTTTGGCATTGATAAACATCAAGTTAATTGAACTGTTTTGGAGAGTCATGATGTTTGAACCCAATTAGTCTTGCATTCTGAAATCTCTGAATTCTTTTTGCATTTGCTTGGTTCCGAATTGTGTAGTTAGCTAGTGTCAGTTTGTCTTAGGTCTGAATTCTAAAGCAAGTTTTTTTTCTTGTGCATAAATCTCAATCGAAAACAAAGTAACCTTGTTGATCCATTTACTTAGTATTCAGCTGCTATTAAATTCAGGTTTCCAATTGTTTAATGTAATTGATTGCTTTACACTTTGTTAAGCTCACGTAGTCAAGTTCTTACATTTTCTTGTGCTTTCATTTCCTTTTCATTGCATTGTCATTTTTATTTGCAAACAAAATCCACATCTTATCTGAAACCCCAAAAATATTGACGACACCTAAATGCAAGTTTGAATCGAACAACTTGAACTAGCCCTTGGAAAAATACGACCTGTGGCCCCTTTACTACGCTTTTCTTCTTTGATTGCAAAAAGGGTTTCCAGCACTTTATAAATTCTAAATTCTGATGGATTCACATTCGTGACAACTTTAATTAGCTAAATTGGGTCCATCAAATTTTTGGCGCCGTTGCCGGGGAAGCAACTAGTTGAGTTGTTTGATTTTTGCTTGTGAGATCACATTTCATATTTTTCTTGATTCATTTTTTCTTGCATTTACTGCTATATCTTGTGAGTTGATTTTACTTGTTTCATCTTTCTCTATACTCGTACTGCGATTTGTCCTTGTTTTTTATGACCAGGTCTACAGGTGGTAATCTAGAGGATTTTGACCCTGAGATTGAGAGGACTTTCAGAGCTAGGAGGAACCAGCTCAGTGTTTCAGAGGCTTTTGGTATTCTTCCTACTCAGGCTATTTCCACTTATTCAGTTGATCAGATGGCAGACCACCAGAAGACTATGAAAGAACTAGCAGCACCAGATGCTTCATTCCAGTATTCTAGCATTGCCTATCCAGAGCTGGGTGGAGATTTTGAGCTCAGATCTGGACTCATTCATCTTTTGCCTAAGTTTCAAGGTTTATCTGGAGAGGATCCAAACAGACACCTGCACGAGTTTCATGTTGTATGCTCCACTATGAAGCCTCAGGGCATTTCTGAAGAAGACATCAAACTGAGGGCTTTTCCATTTTCTTTGACTGGAGCAGCTAAGGACTGGTTTTATTATTTACCTACTGGGCATGTGTCTAGCTGGATTTCCATGAAGAAGGCTTTCTTAGAAAAGTATTTTCCAGCCTCCAGAACTGCCATTATCAGAAAAAGTATTTGTGGCATTCAGCAGATAGTGGGAGAGACACTCTATGACTACTGGGAGAGATTCAACAAGCTGTGCTCCAGTTGCCCCCAGCATCAGATTAGTGAGCAGCTCCTCATCCAGTATTTTATGAGGATTATTACAATGGATAGGATTTGATTGATACAGCAGCTGGAGGGGCTTTAGTCAACAAAACACCACATCAAGCCAGGGAGCTAATTTCAAATATGGCAGAAAATTCTCAGCAATTTGGAAGCAGAGCATTATCTACTAGAGGGGTTAATGAAGTTCAAGGTTCTAATGATCAGGAGATAGAAGTGCATTGTAGAATCACATCATTTTAAGCAATTGACTTTAATAGTCAATAGAATTCAACTTTCAGCCTCCACAATCAATCAAATGGTGATGAGTGTATGTGGTATTTGTTCTAGCAAGGAACACACTTCAGATTATGCCCCAACCTACAACAAGATGAGTCAGTAGCCGCTTTGGTTAGGGGACAATTTCAAGCTAGGAACAATCCATACTCTCCTACTTACAACCCCGGGTGGAGGGATCATCCAAACTTGAATTATGGGAATTTTTTTGCCAACAAGGCCCACCACAACAACAATCACAGCAACCACAACAAATTTTCAGCAAGGGCAGCAGCAACCACAATAATCACAGCCACAAAATCAGCAATTCACCCCTAAATCAGCCTTTCCAACAACAATTTCAGCAGCCATTTCAAGGGTTTCAACAAGGTTTTCAAGGGAATCTGAGTTATCAACAGCCGTATCAACCTCCACAGCAACAAGTTCAACAACCGCAGCAAAATTTTCAGCCTTGGAACTCAAGTTTTCAGCCCCAAACAAGGATTTCAGCCCAACCAATTTCAGCCTCACTCAACAAGTTCCTTTTCAAAATCAAATTTCAAGGGTTAATCTCAACAAAATTCCTCAACATCCAACATTCTTATCAGCCTTTCCAACAGCAATATCAGCCATATTTCAGCCCCAACAGTTCCAAATCCAACAAACACAACAAGGAAATCTTTTGCCGCTATACAAAATCTTGAAAGGCAAATTGGGCAAATGCTAAAGACATAAATCAAAGCAAAGCTCAAGGATCAAGTCTACTACCTTCCCAAGCTGTTCCTAACCCTAAGGGAATGTTAGCGCAATTTATTTGAGAAGTGGGAAGGTTGCATCAACTCAAAATGACCCAAGAGCTGAATTTTCAGAAAATAGGGCAGCATCTTCCTTCCAGCCCAAATCAGTGCCGAAACCACTCCAATTTCAGTGGATACCACCCCTAGCTCGTGGCCAACTTCTTCATCTAGCAATCCTCCAATTTTGGTGGCGAAGACAACAGCCCGAGACAGATTTACAACTCCAAAAAGGGCAGCAACTCAAAAATCAGCCCCACCCATTTCGGTTCATGAGGAGGAGGTTCTATTCCTTTGCCTTTTCCAAATGGGAGAACTCCAACCAGAAGACAAGGGGAAGAGGAGAAAGCAAAAGAGTACAATGAACTGGTAAAACTTTTTAGTAAAGTTGAAATTAATGTACCCTTGCTGACAATGATTAAACAGGTTCCTAAATATGCAAATTTTTGAAAGATCTTTGTGTTAACAAGAGGAAACTTAAGGAAAATGAAATGGTCAGCATGGGGAAGAATGTTTCATCACTCATCCATGCATACCTCAGAAATGCGAAGACCCTGGCATGTTACTGTGTCTTGTGAGATAGGAAGCACCACGCTACATGATGCTATGCTTGATTTAGGAGCTTCTATTAATGTCATGCCCAGGACAGTCTTTCAGATGCTTGGCATTGGCCTCTACAGGCACTGGAGTTGTGATTCAGCTAGCAGACCGGAGCCAGACCCGCCGGCAGGAGTTATTGAAGATGTGTTAGTTAAAGTGAAAGAGTTGATTTTCCCTGCGGACTTCTACATCCTAGACATGGAGGGAGAGTATCTTGCACGTAGATCCCCACTTATCCTTGGAAGGCCTTTTCTGAAGACTGCTAGCACCAAAATTGATGTATATGCTGGCACCCTTTCGATGGAGGTGGGAGACACAGTGGTCCAGTTTAGCATTTTCGACGCCATGAAGAACCCTAAGGGAAATCACTCTATTCTGAGCATAGACACCGCAGATGAGACTGTTGAGGCACAGATTATTGATGATGCTGGTACACTTGACATAGTGAGAGGAGAGTTGGTTTCAGAGGAGGATTTACCTGATTTTTCTTGTTTTGTATTTTGTGATGATATTGTTCTTGATAGCCCTAATCTTTTTAATAAGGTTGTTGCAGGTATTACTGAGGAGGCATATACAGGAGATTATTCTACAGGTGTAGGGGATTGCACAGAGCCCCAGGGACCACCACCACTTTCAGAAAGTGTAGGGACTTGCATGATTGGAGCAAGTACCCAAGGATCACCTTTTTCAGTTGATTATTCACCAGATTTTGAGCCAGAGATGGAGGTATTTCTTGTAGACCCAATAGACATTTTTCATCATGATCAGGTAAGTATTTCTTCTTTTCCTTCAGAAAATTTCAGGGAGATGTCTAGATTTGCATGTGAAAAATGTCCTAATACATCATTTGTGAAAAATAATTGTGAAAATTCTTTAGTGGCTCCCAGATTTGATTTTATGCATTGCTATGATATTCTTGAGACAGATTATGCTAGAATTGATTGTGAGAAATTTTTAGATGAGCCTGAAATTGAAGTTGTTTACTATGAAGAATCTCTTGTTATTTCTTATGCTGAAATTGAATGTGAAAAACTTCTAGAGGTACCTGAGATTGATTTTATGGATTGTGAGACTTTTCTTGATTTATCTTATGTAGAAACTGCTTGTGAAAAATTTACTGAGGTACCCAGAATTGATTTTATTGGATGCGAAGCATTTTTAGATACATTTCATGTAGAGATTGATTATATCGCACTTCTTTCTTACCCTGCACGTTTGAGAAAGGTTTTACATGGTTTTGCAGGGTCCCAGAGATTTCTTGAGTGGGTACTCCATCTAGACAGTCTTCAACCACCTGGAAGATTTTTCAGAAAGAATAAAGAGGGAGGAGATGATCTTGCTTTAACTTATAGCACTCCACCTCAGAAGTGGCTATTGTATTTAAATCACCTTCGGCCACCTGGACAGTCTACTGTGAAGAATAAGTGTGGGCGAGTGGTGCAAAATAAAATTGAGCAAATGAAGGGATTATTTTCAGCTACTCCTACTCCTCCACTACCAAGATGGAGATTATTCCTTGATAGACTCCGACCACCAGAAATAAAAGGGAGTTTATTTTTTCTTGCATTTTCTTTCATTGCCGTTTTCCTCTTTATGCTTGCTAGAAGTAGGATTTTCTGTTAAAATGAATTTTTGCTAATAAATGCATGAATAGTGTAGAATGAATAAAAAGACATTGTAAATACCATTTTATGTCTCTTGGCACCTTTTCTTCATGAGTAGGAATAAAATGTATCCCTCTAGGTTATTCTCATAGCAATTTAGAGTCTTTTGAAAACAAACTAAATTTGGTTATTAAAACTTAGGGTTTGAGCTCATGGATGAAATCTTGGATGCTTGAGTACTACTTGGCCATGGATTCTTGATTGAGGACTTGAGATGAATTATTTGTACCTAGTGAGGCTTAGCCCTATTTTTTGTGACACATACATGTGATTTTACTCTAGAACTTGCTTAGGTTCTTTCAAAATCATATTTCAATGATTAGATCACACCTATAAAGGCTAAATAAATTGTTTACCTTTCCATGTCAATTTTTGGCAATAATCATGTTCATTCTATTTTCTCTCCTTATTTCCTACTCCTAACCATGCTTTCTAGGGACTTGTTTGTTTGGAGATGTTCTTTGATGTTATTTTGCCCGAGACGGACAAAAGACTAAGTGTGGGGGAGTGGCTAGTGTGATGGAAACATTTGAAAAAAAAAAGTTCATTTCAATTTTTGAGTTGAAGCCAAAAAGTGCTAATTGTAGTGGAGCTTGGTATCAAGATAAATGGAAATTCAGTTGTGAATTGGAGGTGAAGTGTATTTAAAAATCTGCAATGGGAAGAAATGGTACACGAGAAAAAAAAACAGGAAAAAAAACTATGCCATGAAAAAAAAAATTTGAAAGCAATGGAGTTTGTAGCACTTGGGTAGTAGGAATTATGGAAGCTTAAATTGGCAACACTTTGTTGAAGTTTGGATTGAAGTTGTAAAGTTTGAATTGAAGAAGAAATTGTGTGCAGAAATTTGAACCAAGTGAAAACAAGTGAAGAAAGAAAAAATCTGTGTAAAGGAAAAAATCAGGAATTTTGTGCCAAAATGGAAGAAATGCTATGAAATTGTTTCGACTACTTTTCTAGGATCTAAATTGCAGTTGTATATTTCTGAATCAGTGCAGGGGTTGCTGGAATTTGAAGAAGAAAAAAAAAGAAACAAAACAGTTTGTATCAACTTGAAAGTGAGTGTGCCATGGATGGAATTGAATTTGTTGAGCTTAAATTCTCAAGTGAACTTTCCATTGTTAATTGGGGTTAATTGCTGCGAAATATCAGTGAATTGCAAGGATTACAAGTTAAGTGTGGAGTTGTCCAAATAAACAAGTGCAGCTGCCAACAAATTAAGAAAGGAAAAAAACAGTGAAGTGAAAAAAAAATAGTGAGTTCGGTTTCATTTGAGTGCGCTAGATCTGGGAGGAGTTTGGAAGCAATTGGTTTTGAGAAATCAGATAGGAATACAAAAGAAGCTGCAATTGAAATAAGGAAGTCAGCAGCTTGGAAAAGAAACAGAAAAAAAAACAGTTTGAAAAACAGTTTGAAAAAAAACAAGGAAGCAAAAGCAAGTTGGCATATCCATGAGTTTCGGCACAATGTATTAGTGAAGTAATTCTCATCCAAATTGAAGATTTGCTCATTTACATTTTGAATTCACTAGAGAGAAAGGAAAAGAAAAGAAAAATCAAAAAGAAGAAGAGAAGAGCAAAATTGGCACACAAGATGGAAAGTTGGCACAAAGGAATTAATGAAGTCTTCTCATATAATTTTTGATGGGCATTGCAAAGACTCACTCTACCACACTTTGGATTTCATTATATGGACTGAAAGGAGGGCAAAGGGCATCAAGAATATCCTTGAACATCCAAGTCTTCCATTTTATTCAAATTCGCTATTTGCTTTGTTTCTATTTCATTTCTACCATTTCATATGTCATTTCACTTTCGAATAAACTTTTATAGGTGTTGATTCTAATCTTGAATAATGGTAGAGAGTAGATAATAAGCAATCCTATGGTAGTGCAAGATGCATGTGTGTAAGAGTGAGCTCTATTTTCATCATGTACATAGCACTTAGGAGGAGAGCCACCAAAAGTTTCCCTTGAGAGGTTTAGAGAGTGGAATTCATCTCAATGAATCATGAAGGTTGAAATTATTAAGTTGTTGATTTAAGGACAAGATATTAGTCTATAGAGCTTAGATTTTTGAGAATTTACAACCCTAGGTAATTTCTTTTCAATTGTTTCTACTTATGTTTGGAGATAAACTAGGGGATACATATTTAGTACTTTTCGCAAGACGCTCAAGCCTAAGTGTCGGGGAGTTGATAAGTGTCATTTTGTTGATCATTTCATATGCTTAAATCCGTATTTGACCCATATTTTACTTGTATAATTGTGGATTTACTTTAGGTTCTAGGATTTACATTCTTTTTGGACTTAATTGCAAATTTTGATATTTTCGAGTTGTTTTGTCACTAAATTTTTGATTAACTTTTGTAGGCTTGGAGGGATCATGACCTAGGTTATGTTGGGTCAAGGTTGAGTCAAAAGTGTACCAGATCAAAGGAATCAAGCGTCGACTCATTTGGACCGTCCGATGCAAGAACGGTTAGATCTAGACCATCTGAGAACTTCTGATCGATCCGAGCTGGGGTTAAGTCTAATCGAGTGATCAGATCAAGATCTGAGAGTTTCAGCCCAATCGGAGATCATCTAGCCGTTGGATCACGATCAGAGTGATCTAGACCATCCATACAAAGATCAAGGTGATCTGAACCATCCGTTGGAGATCTGGCAGATCCGAGCTACCACGAGGATGATCTTGACCTCTGATCAAGATCTGGAAATTTTGAATCAAATCGGACGAGGATCCACCGTTGGATGAAGCGGGATTAATCTCAGCCGTCCAAATTAAATGGTTTAAGTTTAAATTGAAATTCCCTCTTCAGATCTGAAATGTCGCGTCTTCGCCGCAGCTCGATTTTTCTCCGTTTCTTCAGCGTTCTTCGCGAGTTCTTCATCTGGAGGCGTGATCACTTCAACTCGAGCTCATCCTTGAGTGACAGCAAGGATTCGAGTTGATTTCTTAGCTTAATTTCGTTTCTTAGCTGCAATTTCATTTGTGCCATTTCGTTTCTGTAATTTGTATCAAATGAATCGTTTTCTTGTATGGATCATTTCATTCTCAATTCGAGGCTAATCCTTGAGTGACAGCAAGGATTCGTGAGCTGAGATGAGGGATTGAGGCTTAGTCTAAGCGCATTTCTTTTGTTTAGCTGTAATTTCAATCACTGTTGTTATTTCTGTTTCTGTCTCGTATCAGTAGCTGTAATTTCCTTTTCTGAATTGGTTTGTTTTCAATTAGGCTTTAATTTTGCCAGTAATTAGCTAGTGAATTCGATCAGTGAACATTTGGATTTGGATTCAATTAATTTCCTGTTGATTTGCTTGCGTATCAGAGTTGTGTATATGGGTATCAGTTTCTTGTTTTGATTCTGCAGTTTCCAGTTTATTAAGTTTAGTTTTCGGTTTTGTTTTGTTTCAATTCGTTTCAATTCTGCAGTAGTATCAGATTGGAAGTCTGTTAGAGCACCATAGTTTGCAATCTTAATTCAATTCTCATTTCTTTAGTTGCGCATCAGTTTTTAGTTAGTATCAATTCCTTTTAGTTCTGAATTTTGTTGCGATAAGCTGTAAGTTTCTTTTTCTGAAATTCTCCATTGCAGTTGCCTCATTTGAATAGCAATTGGAATCCATTAATGAGCATCAGTTTTATTGAATTTGCTTTTCAATCATGCAAGTAGCTGTTTTCAATTTCTGCAAGTAAGCTCAATTTCTGAAAGTTACAGAAATCATTTCTGCAGTTTCGTATCAGGGCATTTGTGTGTTCGAATCTTGCTTAAGTTGTAGTTGTGCATCAGTTCAGTTAGTATTTTGTTCTGTCTTGGCTTGCAACTGAAATTCTGTATTTGGTTTCCAAGTCTGCATTTTCATTTCTGCAATAGATGAATTCTTGAGTGATCAGTTGTTAACAACCTGGAAGTTCTTTATTCCACTTTGCATTTCATTTCACTGCTAGCTTGTTTCTTTTTCCAAGTTAAGTTTATTGGCTGTATTCCGGAATTTTCAGTAATTGTTTCAGCAAGTTTTAAGTACAAGTTGGCACATTAGTTGTCTCATTTTTTTCTCTGCGTATCAAAGTTGATTTAATTCTTTCACTTAGTATCAAAGGCAGTTTTGGCATTGATAAACATCAAGTTAATTGAACTGTTTTGGAGAGTCATGATGTTTGAACCCAATTAGTCTTGCATTCTGAAACCTCTGAATTCTTTTTGCATTTGCTTGGTTCCGAATTGTGTAGTTAGCTAGTGTCAGTTTGTCTTAGGTCTGAATTCTAAAGCAAGTTTTTTTTCTTGTGCATAAATCTCAATCGAAAACAAAGTAACCTTGTTGATCCATTTACTTAGTATTCAGCTGCTATTAAATTCAGGTTTCCAATTATTTAATGTAATTGATTGCTTTACACTTTGTTAAGTCACGTAGTCAAGTTCTTACATTTTCTTGTGCTTTCATTTCCTTTTCATTGCATTGTCATTTTTATTTGCAAACAAAATCCACATCTTATCTGAAACCCCAAAAATATTGACGACGCCTAAATGCAAGTTTGAATCGAACAACTTGAACTAGCCCTTGGAAAAAATACGACCTGTGGTCCCTTTACTACGCTTTTCTTCTTTGATTGCAAAAAGGGTTTCCAACACTTTATAAATTCTAAATTCTGATGGATTCACATTCGTGACAACTTTAATTAGCTAAATTGGGTTCATCACTCCTCACTAAGATCGATCAGGACGAAGCCTGATCGGTCTGGGGATGACCTGATCAGACTGCTGACCGATTAGGAAGATCCCTGGTCGGTCAGTTGACCGATCAGAAGGATTAGCCTGCGAAACTCAAAAATCGCCTCATATAAGGGTGGATCGGTCCGGTGAACGATCCATGACCTGGGATCGGTCTGGAGATCGGTCCAGGAGAATCTCAAAGAAATCGCGATTTCTGATTGAGAGTTGGGGATCGATCAGGACGGAGCCTGATCGGTCTGGAACCAGCCTGATTGGTCTGGTGACCGATCAGGAGGCTCTCTGATCGGTCCGATGACTGATCACTTTAATTCAAATTGCATTGTCAGACGCTCTGATCGCGTCTGAACACAACCGATTCGCTGCCACTTTCCTCTGATATTTGATATGCTGTTTGATCTGCTGCTCTAATACTCTGATTAAGTTTTAGGTGACAGGGGAGGATTCAAACACTCAAGGAGAAGTCAAAGAGAGCTTTCCTTGGAGCAGGTTTGTCCCTTTCTCCACACAGGTTGCAACGGCTGGATGCAGGACTGAAGTTGCTGACTGAAGCTTGGCTGAGGGAGCTCAGGAAGTTCAGTTAGGGTTCAGTGTAGCTGGCGTGTTGGCAGTGAGGTAGCTGTAGGCTGCTGGAGATGAGATCATCTGTTGCTTAGCGGAGAAACAAAAGGAACGAGAGATGTAGTGTTCAAAAACAGAGGCTTGTGCTCCTGAGTTCCAGCGTTTTGTTTTTGCTCCAGATTAAGCTTGCTGTTCTTGAGTTCTTCAATCATTCTGAGCAAGCTATTGAGAAGCAATCATCATACTTGAGCGCTTGAAGGAGAAAACAAGAGGCTTGGAGTCCGACAGTGGGAAGTCACGGAGAAGGGTTCTGCGTGAGATCGCCACTGGGTGGAGCTCAGGGAAGCTTGCTGTGTTTTTGTCCTTGCTAAGTGGTTGAGTAAGATCCTTCTTGTTGTTTCTTTGTGCTCATTCTATATCATTGTTTGAAACACACTGTGGGGAGGTTTCTCCACCGAGAAGGAGGTTGCTTCATATCCGGTGATCACCGGGGCTTGATCTGCCGACGATCAAGGGATCGCCCACCTTAAGGGCACGCCAAGAAGTAGGGGCAAGTTATCCCCGAACCTTGTAAAATCTCCTTGTTAGCGATCTTGCTAATCTTGCTAGTTAGGTTTTGGTTTTAGTTTCTGCAAGTTTTGTTTTCCCATACTTCCACTGTGCTATTAATAACTTCAAGTGCAGAAATTTGATAACTCTTCTAAGAAGAAGTGATTGCCTATATTCACCCCCCCTCTCTAGCCATCTCGTTCCCAACAAGTGGTATCAGAGCTTGGTGCTCTGTTTACGGCTTAACAACCGAGAGTTCTCAACAAGATGGCATTGAGAGAAGGCTTCTCCACCACCCGACCTCCATTCTTTGACGGCGCCGACTTCCAATATTGGAGATAAAAAATGGAATACTATTTGAAGATGGATATCCATACGTGGTTCGCGGTGAAGGAGGGATTCATCCCTCCTAAGGATGATGAAGGCAAAGAACTTGAGTCATGGAGGTGGACTGCCGAACAAACAAGGAAGAGTGAAGCCGACGCGAAGGCGGTTGTCACTCTACAATGTGGCATGAACAAATACCAACTCATCAAGGTTGGTCCCTTCACAAGTGCAAAAGACTTGTGGAACAAACTCATAGAGCTCCATGAAGGCACCCGAGACTCGAGGATTGCAAAGAGGGACTTGTTCCTCAATCAACTTCAAAATCTCTCCATGAAGGAGAATGAGTCGGTAAGTGAGCTCCATAGCCGGTTCAAGGAAGTCCTTAATGGACTTCATTTAATTGATGAAAAGGTCGAGAATCGCGACCTTGTGAGGTATGTCTTGAAAGCATTTCCAAGGAATGCTTTGTGGTCATCCATGGTGGATGCCTACAAAGTATCCAAGGATTTATCTATTGTAAAGTTAGACGATTTATTTTGTGAGATGGAATTGCATGAAATGGCTAACAAAGGCCCCAAGGAGAAGGGGATTGCCTTAGTTGCAGGGGATCGAGTCACTAAGAAGAAGAAGGAGAAGAAGAAGGAGAAGGAGGTCTCATCATCTTCACTTCTTCTGGATCCGAATCCAATTCCGAGGAGGATGGCAGCGGCTCTTCTTCATCCGAAAGGGCCAACTTTGTGAGGAGGATGATGCGAAGAGACCGACGTTTCAAAAGGAGAGGTAACACTAGTGAATTCAAGCTTGATAAG
This sequence comes from Boesenbergia rotunda, assembly GCA_024364735.1. Lineage (NCBI taxonomy): Eukaryota > Viridiplantae > Streptophyta > Magnoliopsida > Zingiberales > Zingiberaceae > Boesenbergia > Boesenbergia rotunda. The sequence goes on from JAGFNQ010004240.1 coordinate 31,147, forward strand.
AATAATGCATCTTGCTTTGAGTGTGGTAGGAAAGGTCATTTCAAGAATGAATGTCCGAAGCTTAAGAAGGAGGAGAAACCCAAAAGAAAAGAAGAAAAATCCAAGAGGAAGAAGAAAGCTTTGAAGGCTTCTTGGGATGAGTCATCCTCTAGTTCATCCGATGATGAGAAGGAGGAGAAGAGCACAAGGCAAGTGGCTCTCATGGCTCTTGGAGAGGAGAGCAGTGATGAATCTTCAAGCTCCTCAAACGCGGCTTCATCATCTTCGGATGATGAAGAGGTAACTTCTCCCAAGCTTGAAAAATGCTATAGAGCAATTGCATGTTTAACTACTATGCTTAAGAAATCCAAAAACAAAGTTAAAGCATTGCAATTAGAAATTGATCAATTGAAAGCTTCTAGGGATGATAACATTGATGACTTGCATGTTGAATTACTAGAAGATGAAATTAAATCTTTGAAACATGAGATTGTAAGCTTGAAATCCTCTAAGGTTGAGGAAATCAGTGATTTGCATGATAATGTGTTAGTAGAGGAAAACCAATCATTGAAGAGTGAAGTTGAGAAGCTCAAGAATATTCTTGGGAAATTCTCAAATAGCTCCAAGACCCTAGATATGATTCTAAATGCCCAAAGAGCAGTTTACAATAGGGCCGGTATTGGTTATCGCCCTAAGGAACCCTCATTTGTATCTCTCATGTCTAGGACTGACATGAGACAATCTAGGACACCCAAGACTCAAAAGAAAGTTGTCAAGGCATGGGTGCCTAAGTCATGTTTAGTTGATGCTTTAGGTCCCAAGGTTTGGGTACCTAAGACTTCTATTTTTCGAATTGTGTAGGTTATGATTGAGGGGGAGCATCTATCAACTTGGTTTATTGATAGTGGATGCTCCAAACACATGACCGGGGATAGATCATTGTTTACCATATTTCACAAGAAGAGTAGAGGTAATGTATCATTTAGTAACAATGGTAGTCATAAGGTCATAGGAATAGGAGACATTCAAATATCCGAATGTCTTAGAATCTCAAATGTCCTTCTAGTCAAGGGGATGAAGTTTAATCTCCTAAGTGTCAGTAAATTGTGTGACACGGGTTACACAATTGACTTCCAACCAAGTCAATGTCTAGTTAGACAAAATGACACCTTGGACACGGTACTAGTAGGAGCAAGAGTAGACAATATTTATCAAGTTTCATTTAAAAGTGCTACTAATGCTTTTGCTAAGTGTTTCATGTCAAAAGAAGAAGAGTCCACACTTTGGCACCGGAGGCTAGCACATGTGAACATGAAGAACATCCGGAAGTTGGCCAACAAGGGACTAGTTCGAGGCTTACCAAGCATCAAGTATGAAAAAGATAAATTATGTGATGCATGTCAAATGGGTAAGCAAACAAAATCTGCACATAAAGGTAAAAGCGCTGTAAGTACTTCCAATGCATTAGATTTACTTCACATGGATCTATTTGATTGTAGCACTATCATATCATTGAATGGAAGTAGATATTGCTTTGTTATCATTGATGATTTCACTAGATATACATGGACTTTCTTTTTAAAACATAAGGACCAAACCTTAGATATTTTTATTTCTTTTTGTAGAAGAATTGAAAATGAAAAATCATCAACAATTAAGACAATTAGAAGTGATCATGGAGGTGAATTTCAAAACCAAAGGTTTCTAGAATTTTGTCAAAATAAGGGTTATAGACATGAGTTCTCTACTCCTAGAACACCACAACAAAATGGTGTTGTAGAGAGAAAGAACCGTGTTCTTCAAGAGGCTGCACGAAGCATGCTTAATGAGTACTCACTCCCGAGTTACTTATGGGCTAAAGCTGTAAATACAGCTTACTATGTGCAAAATCGAGTAAGATCGCCACTGGGTGGAGCTCAGGGAAGCTTGCTGTGTTTTTGTCCTTGCTAAGTGGTTGAGTAAGATCCTTCTTGTTGTTTGTTTGTGCTCATTCTATATCATTGTTTGAAACACACTGTGGGGAGGTTTCTCCATCGAGAAGGAGGTTGCTTCATATCCGGTGATCACCGGGGCTTGATCTGCCGACGATCAAGGGATCGCCCACCTTAAGGGCACGCCAAGGAGTAGGGACAAGTTATCCCCAAACCTTGTAAAATCTCCTTGTTAGCGATCTTGCTAATCTTGCTAGTTAGGTTTTGGTTTTAGTTTCTGCAAGTTTTATTTTCCCATACTTCCGCTGTGCTATTAATAACTTCAAGTGCAGAAATTTGAAAACTCTTCTAAGAAGAAGTGATTGGCTATATTCACCCCCCCTCTCTAGCCATCTCGTTCCCAACAATAATCATATAATTGTTTTGCGAAAAACTTTGTCATGATCTCATTTTGGAAAATTTTCCAATTATGGAAACTTTCCAATTATGATAAATTTTAGATTTAGGAATTTTAAAGTTTGGAAATCCTCATGAAATTTCGCAAACTTTTGAAATATCCTAGTTTCTGAAATTTTATGATAATTGTGAAAACTTCTCATTTTTGGAAACTTTCCAATTTTGGAAATTTCCTATTTTGAAAATTTTGCAAATTTGGAAATATGTAAGTTTTCTTTGTACCAGAAACTTACAATTTTCTGAAAACCTATTATGAAAATCTCGCAATTTTGGGCACTTTCTTTCAAGAAAGTCTAGACAAATTTATGGATCATTAATTGACAATTAAATTTGAATTGGTTTTAAATTATTAACAAAATTTTTTACTTTGGGGAGTGCCTCGGGGAGCCACCCAAATTAAAGTTAGTTGTTGTAATTTAATTTCCTATTTTGAATAAAATTGTCATGTTTAATTTGGCTACGCCTCGGGGAGCGGGTCAAATTAGATTTATAACAAATTTCTTTTCTTTGGGTATCTGAGCCTCGGGGAGCCACCCAAAGAAAATAATTTGTTATAATTAATTAGTCCATAAATAAAATATGTAATCAAATCTTGGAAATTTTTGAGGTGATTCTCAAACGATAATTTCCTTATTTGATTTAAGAGGTGATGCTCTTACATATTGTTGTCTCCAAAATTAATTAGGAAAATTGTTTCTTATAGAGTTTTCTTAAATAAGATTTTCATGAAAATAATATATGGTTGAATTAAGGGAATCTGTCTTTTAATTTAATAAGATTTGATTTAGAGAAATCAAAGTCTTAAACATATTATTTCCAAAATTGATTATGACAATTTAGGAAATTGTTTCCCAAAACAATTCCTTGAATAAAGTATGAAATTAGAATTAGGAAATCCGGTTCCTAATTCAATTAATGAGACTTGATAAATTAAGTCACATACATACTTTATTAAGGAAATCGTTAGTACATGACATAATTATATGTCATGAATGTGCTTAGAAAGAAAAGGATGAGACCCAAAACCCCTTACAAAATATTAAGGCCAACACCTTCCATTAATATGGTTAGAACCGGAGTTTTGTTTCTCGTTTGGGTTGATGGACACATCCATGCCCGGCTTGAACCTCAACATGTTCAAACCATAGAATTAGTTTATGATTAATATAGTTGGAGTCAGAGGTCAATCCTTAGTTTTGGTTGTTGGACGCATCCAAGCCTGACTAAATGGTTGAATGAGCTCCAACCATATTAAAACTATTTCTTGATTAATGGGTCAGCCTTAAGCTTGGAGCATCGATTTGTTGTGCCACAGCCAAGGTCGATGTAAAAAGAGGTACAGTTGGGTGCTATGTATATTGTTGCATACTTGTTAATGAGTTAACAACCCAATGATTTATGCAAACATTCAATTAGTTGATAGCATAAAGCAGTAGTTACATATATGTGATATGTAATCGGTATAATTACTTACCTTCATAGCTAAGAATAACTTGATGGCCACAGCCATGGTTGTTCTTATCTATGGTTGGATATCAACCTATTTGGAGATGTTCCTACGATCTCCCGAATTGATAAAAAGGGTTATTCAATTCGAAAAATAAATAGGATTTAATGAATGTATATTGATGCATTCTTTATCATTCTCATCACATAACCTCAATTTGTATTTCTAGGATAATCACTTGATCATGTCTTCTCTGAATTTACGTTCCATTTTGGACACCAATAAGTTAACTAAGGACAAAAGGATTGAAAAAGCACCAAAAGACACTTACCATCATTGTGGCAAGAAGGGCCACTGGCGAAGAAATTGCAAGGTTTATCTTGAGTCCTTGAAGAAGAAGGCATCTGATGCCCCATCCTCTTCAGGCATCTTCGTTATTGAATGTCACTCTATTTCCTCGTACACATGGGTACTTGATACTGGGTGTAGCTCACATATATGTAATGACATACAGGGGCTAAGGAATAGAAGAAGACTCGTTAAGGGAGAAGCGAATTTGCAAGTTGGAAATGGAGCAAAGATTGCTGCTATTGCCATCGGAACATATTTGCTAAAGCTCCCTTCTGGACTTGTCTTAGAATTGGATAATTGTTATTTTGTTCCTTCGTTAATAAAGAACATTGTATCTATTTCATGCTTGAATGAAAAGGGTTACCATTTAACTTTTAGTAACAATTGCTGTTACATAACTTTAAATAGTGTTCTTTATGGGACCGGAACTTTGTGCAATGGTATCTACACGTTAGATTTATCCGGTGACATTTTCAATATCGAAGTTAGCAACAAACGTGCTCGAATAGATAATCAAATAGACTCCTACATATAGCATTGTCGTCTTGGCCATATAAGCAAGAAACGCAAGACCAAATTACAGTGATGTGGAATTCTGGAATCATTTGAACCCGGTTCATTTGATACATGCGAATCATGTCTAAAAGGCAAGATGGCCAAATTACCCTTTTTCGGAAAAGCTAAACCAGTGGGAGAATTGCTTGGTCTAATACATACTGATGTATGTGGACCAATGTCAACTCTTGCACAAGGAGGATATAGCTACTTCATTACCTTTATCGATGATCACTCACGATTCGGGTATATGTTCTTAATGAAACACAAATCTAAAGCTTTTGAGAAATTCAAAGAGTTCAGAAGTGAAGTAGAGAAACAGCTTGGCAAAAGTATTAAGATACTTCGATCCGATCGGGGTGGTGAATACATAAGTCAAGAGTTTCAAGATTATCTTAGGGACAATGGGATATTATCTCAATGGACTCCGCCATATACACCACAGCATAATGGTGTATCTGAGAGGCATAACCGAACCTTGATGGACATGGTTAGATCTATGATGAATCATGCAACTCTTCCAAAATGCTTTTGGGGCTATGCGCTTAAGACAGCTGTTTACTTGCTAAACAGAGTCCCGACCAAGGTAGTCTCTACTACTCTATATGAGACATAGAATAGTAAGAAACCTCATTTATCTCACCTAAAGATATGGGATTGTCCTACTTATGTAAAGCGGACTATATCAGACAAATTGGATGCTAAGTCTGATAAATGTCTATTTATTGGATACCCTAAGGAAACGAAGGGTTACCAATTCTATCATCCCTTGGAACAAAAGGTGTTTGTTTCAAGGCATGCTGTATTTCTAGAAAAAGAATTTCTTTTACAAGAAAACAGTGGGAGTAGCTTTGAACTTGAAGAAGTTCAAGAAACTCCAATAGACATTACAGAGACACCTAGTCTAGACCCACAACTGATAACTCATAATGATGAGCTATCAGTTGAACCTAAAACAACACCACTTCTTCGTAGGTCTGATAGGACACGCAATATTCCAGAGGGATACATATTTCTCATAAGTGAATCGAACGACGTGTTACTCATTAACAATGACGAACCTATCAATTATGAAGATGTTCTGAATAATTCAGAAAGGGATAAATGGCTTGAAGCCAAGAAGTCGAAAATGGATTCCATGTACAAAAATCAAGTATAGGACTTGGTTAACCCACCTGAAGGGATTAAGCCCATAGGGTGCAAGAGGGTTTTCAAGAAGAAAACTGACATGGAAGGTAATGTTGTTACCTTTAAGGCTAGATTAGTGACAAAAGGATATCGTCAGAAACAAGGAATTGATTATGACGAAACCTATTCGCCAGTAGCTATGCTTAAATCCATTCGGATGCTCCTGGCCATAGCAGCTCATTATGATTATGAGATATGGCAAATAGATGTGAAAACAGCTTTCCTTAATGGAAACCTGCTTGAGGATGTATACATGATACAACCTGAAGGTTTCACAACGGTTGATAAAACCAAAGTATGCAAGCTTCGACGATCCATATATGGACTTAAGCAAGCATCCAGGAGCTGGAACATCCGTTTTGATGAGACAATCAAAGAGTTTGATTTCTCGCAAAATCCTGACGAACCTTGTGTGTACAAGAAGGTTAGTGGGAGTGCAGTCGTATTCCTAATGTTATATGTCGATGACATATTACTTATAGGAAACGATATATCAGTCTTACAGTCAGTTAAAATTTGGTTGTCTAAAACTTTCTCCATGAAAGATCTGGGAGAAGCAACCTATATCCTTGGGATTAGAATCTATAGAGATAGATCAAAACGATTGCTTGGTCTTTTGCAGTCTACATATATAGACCGAGTGCTAAAAGGGTTTAGCATGTCGGAATCCAAGAAAGGTTACCTTCCCATTAGGCATTGGATCAACCTTTCGAAGTCTATGTGTCCGCGCACAGAAGACGAGAGGATTTGCATGAATAAGATTCCTTATGCATCCGCGATAGGATCTATCATGTATGCTATGTTATGTACTAGGCCCGATGTATCGTATGCTCTAAGCGTCACAAGCAGATACCAGTCTGATCCAGGAATGGATCATTGGGCGGCTGTCAAGACAATCCTCAAGTACTTAAGAAGAACTAAGGATGTGTTCCTAATATATGGAGAATGTGATATGGTAATACGTGGGTATACAGATGTCAGTTTCCAGATAGATAAGGATGACTCCAAATCTCAGTCTAGATACATATTTATAAGTTGGAAGAGTTCCAAGCAAGACACCGTAGCGGATTCTACCACGGAAGGGGAATATATTGCAGCTTCGGAAACAGCAAAGGAAGCAGCCTGGATCAAGAAGTTCATCTCAGAACTTGGTGTGGTTCCAACCATTGATGAAGCAATACAGGTTTATTGTGACAACAATGGAGCTATTGCACAAGCAAAGGAACCAAGGTCTCATCAGCGATCCAAACATGTGCTTCGCCGCTATCATCTGATCAGAGAGATTATAAGTAGGAATGATATACAAATTGAGAAAATTCCCACTGAAAGGAATTTAGCGGATCCTTTAACTAAGGCCTTACCTCAAAGCAAGTTTGAGGGTCATGTTAGAGCCTCTGGTATTGGATACCGTAGCGATTGGTATTAGGCCAAGTGGGAGTTTGTTAGTATTGTGAGAGAAGTGTCCTAAGGCAATCACCTTATGATTGTAATCATTTATTTTAATAAATGAATATTCACTATTTGAGTATACATGCTTGTGTATTTGATTGAGATCTTGAACTCATTTACTGAATGTCCGCAATACAATTCACAGCATGAGAGAATTTGTGATGAATTCACAACTAGTGATTATCTCTACATGTGCAATTGTGAAGTATTGAAATTGTCCCTAGTCGATGAATTGATAAATATGGACACTATCAATTCTGTTGAGACTAGCATGGGTTATTCTCTAATCAGCTGATTCTCACAGGCTGGTGACATTGGGATGTCCGGAGATAAACATGAATGCTAGTTAAGGGAACTAGTTCATTGGAGTGACTGGCTGCAAAACTTCATATGGTAATCTACATATAGATATGTCAATGAAGTTCTTACTGCAGCTTAAGTACGATGTTCCTTTGACTTGCGGTGTTCAAGTCATCTTGGTCATGGAGACTTATACTTTGACATCTTAAGCAAGCATCTCTAAGGAGGTGTGGACCCAGGATGGTTGAGTATAAGCCGAAGTGCCCGAAGATGTTTGAACAGCCTATAAAGGATTCACCACTCCTTGCGAGGAGATGTATACCCAAGGCCTATCGTCGGATTGTTACTCGAAGCCTCTGGCCAGAGCATCACATGTTCAGAGTATGAATCTCTCAGAATCATGAGAGTAACTAGAATCCGTAGGATGAGAAAAATATTGCTTGGGCTAGGTGTGACGTAGTCAGCCTAGTGGGGACTGACACACATAGACCGTGTCCTGAACCAAGTGGGTATAAGATGGTGAAGGGAATGGGGCACGATTCATTATAGCTGCTGAAGGGTTTCAGAATAATTTCTGAGGTCAATCGTTGATCTTTCGATTAATTGGGGATCATGATGTACTACTAGGTGCCACTCATGATCGTTCTATAATTGGTTAATTATAGACAGCCAACATAAATCAAAAGACTATTTAGTCACACGCACTACGAGTAATCCGAGGGATTTAAAACGAGTTGAAAATTAGATTTTCCGATCAAGAGAGATAAGTCGAATCTGAATTTTTCAGAGACGCATCGGAAGCATAAAATGGCTAAGTCTTTTGAAGACTTATTGGACGAATTAAATGAATTTAATTTGTATGATTTTAGCTTGGGTTTGGCCGGCCAAGAGGGTCCCCATCCTCTTTGTTTGGCCGGCCACAACAAAAGGGGAAAACCGAATTTTTGGTTCAAATTATAAAATAAACCGAGCGTGGTTTGTTTTATAAAATTATGGATAAAGAAATTTATATATAGAAATTTATATAAAGAGATTTATTTTTCATGGAAATTAAAATGAACCATGGATTGGTTTATTTTATTTTATAAAATCAATAATGAATTGATTTACCATGATAAAGAAGTTTATATAAAGAAATTTCTTTCCATAAGAAAAGGGAGACATGGTTGTTTTTATCATAAATTAAATTATGATAAAAACTTGGCATGATGGAATAATTCATAGGATAAATTTCTTACGAAAATTTATATGATAAATTTCTTACGAAAATTTATTCCATAAAAAGGAGACTTGGCGATTGAGAGGCTACTATATAAATGAACCAAGGCAAGGCTTGGAGATTAATCTAAGAGATCTAGAAATAAGCCCTCTCTCTCTCCTTCTCTCCCTCTCCCTCCTCTAGTGCTGCTGACCCTAAAAGGAGGACCCCTTTGTTGCCGTGAGCTTCATCCACCAAGCAGCTGCCGAAGAAGAAGAAGAAGCGGGCGCAACTCCTTCCTTCCTCCCGGAATCTTGATTCCGTTCTTCGTTTGGTGGTTAGTCTTCCCATCTCTCTCTTGGTATTCTTGTCGTGCCTTTGGAGAATCTAGTAGTTCTTGTCGCCATGAAACTCGTGGCTTTGCGAAGTCATCCCGAAGAAAACTCGGCGTGGACGCGAATAGAGGCGGAGCTTCCAAGGGACGCTTACAATTGGATCTCGTCCCTTCCTTCGAGTTACGTGAGGTATTAAGTAAATTAGTTTACTTTTTTCAAAATTTTAAATGTATGATCATGTCTACACAATATAAGGTTGCATGCTTAGATGTGTGGTTAAATAATTTATGAAATTATTTATACTAAACCTTCCGCTGCATGTAATTAATTTTAAAATTACGAACCCGCATCCATGTCAACTTGCACCCGGTCCCAACACCTCGTGCAGCTCTACTCAACTTCTTAACCCACCAGGTCTTCCTACCAGGGCTCAACCACCCTGGTCTTTTTGCCAAGTTTCAACCAACTTGGGCTTCAGCCAATTGTCAAGCTCCGCGAACCCAACTGGACTTCCCACCAGGACTCAACCACCCTGGACTTCAGCCTGGTGCCAGGTCCTAAGTCTTTCAACCCTGCACACTTAGAAAAGAGGTCAAAACCAAAAGCAAGTCTAACTTTATCCTATTTTTCATTCATTAAAACTTAAGTTTAACTATTAGTGCAAATTGCACCAACAACATCCACCTCATCCGAAGAAGAGGAGGTATCAATCTCAAGAATTGAGGGGGAGGAGAGACCCTCACCCATACAAGAGCAAGAAGAAAATTCAACCTCCACGAAAGCTAGATCGAAAGAGTACATCACATGCTTTGGATGCAACCAAAAGGGGCACTACAAGGACAAGTGTCCACTAGGTAAGAAGAAGGTAATCCCTAAACCTGGGTCCATTCAATTTAAGTCTAATGTGGGTTGTAGGGAAAGAAAAGAAAAGAAGCATATTCGATGCTTCACATGTGGGAAGCTAGGGCATTACCATACAAAATGCCCAAGGAAAGGAGAGTTGAAAAAGATGGAGCACCTTAGGAGATGGGAGAAAGAAGAAAGAAAAAAGAGCTCACATCAAGGGGGAGCTACAAAGGTAAGGGAGGTAATCCCTAACTCAATTTATGCTCAAAATGTTTGTATGAATGATAGAATTAATGAAGATTGCTTGCCTATGCGTATTTTTGGTTTTAAATACCATGATAGGAATAGAAATATTTTTGCATACCAAAACACAAAATATTCTATGTTTCATGATAAACCTAGGACTACAAAACCTAAGGACCAAGGCATAAATCCTAAGGAAAGGAGATATACGTTTAGAAAAATGGGTAGACATAGGAATAATCAAGTTAGGTCTAGTGATCCTAAGATTAGAAAGTTAGAAAAGGAAAATCAAGTTTTAAGAGCAAAACTTGATAAGTTAGAAAGAAACCTAGGTAGAGTCATTCAAGGGTCAAAGAGATTGAACGTGATACCAAAGGACCAAAATCATAGAAGTGGTAGGTCGGGCCTAGAATACCATCCTAGGAAGGTGAATGTTGATAAAATATCATATTCAAGGATGCCCTATAACTATGATAAAGAAGAGGTCAAAATGGCAAAGAAAAGCCATTTAAAGGAAAAGAGAAGGGATTAACCAAGAAAAAGGTCTATAGGGTCAAGAGGGTAGTAATGGAAGACCAAGAAGCACCAGAGGAGCACCGGTGTGGTCTTGCATTTGTAGATAAGTTACCTAGGGAGGTAACTAGGGCTAGGAGCTCAAGGGAGTGCTCTAGAAGCCAAAATGGGATCCATGGTCAATAGATCTCAGGTGGTTTCCTTCTGGAAAATTAAATAGGCTATAGAGTGTGGCAATAGGTTGAAAAGGCTGAGGTTAACTTCAATCCTAAAGAATTGACACACTAAAGGGAGAATTATGGAGTAATAGAGAGTATAATTGAAGTAATTAAGTTTAATGTGAAAATACCATGTAACTTGATGTTGTTAATGTTTTGTGAACAAGTATGGGAAGAAGCATCAAAAAGAGGTCCAAATTAGAACTTTAAGTTGAGGTTAAATGGCTAAATTTGGACAAGGTTGAGTTCTGTATCAATCTTGGGATTCGGGATAATTTTGATTGAAATGATATTTTTCCCAAATAGACTTAGGATCCACAAATCCTTCCACAAAATTTTAGACTTTTTGGAGATTTATGGAATTAGTTATGTTTTTCTGAAAATCGATTGAAAAATTAAAATTTCAGGTATCAGTCGATTGGCTCAGAGCCAGTCGACTGGTACATAACACAGAACCTACTGTGAGATTTACCAATCGATTGCCCTGGGGGCAGTCGACTGGTCTCAACCGTAATAACATTCTGTGAACTTTATCAGTCGACTGGCCTCCTGCCAGTCGACTGGGTCACGATTTCTATAAAAGAAAAAGGGAGCGGGGGCAGCCAAAACCTAGGGTTTTGGCATGCCACCCCGACGATTTCTCTTCTCCCGAGCCCCCCTTCTCGTCCTAAGCCTTCTCTAAGCTTCAAAACTCCTCCCTAAGCCCTTTCTAACCCCGATCTACAATCTAGGGCTTGTAGAACACTTCTCTCCCAAGTCTAGAGTTTCAAAATCATCATCATGAAGAGAATGAAAAGGTATCATTGTTTAAGGTTCATTTTGTCATTTAAAACATGGTTTGGAACTAATGTGATATTTTGTGCATGTTTTTCTTTGATATTTTTCCTTTGGGGGGGGGTGTCTTGGTGTGCATGGATGTGTGTGGCTCTTAGGATGGCTTCTAAGAAACCTAGGGGTGAGGGATCATCCCAACACGGTCAGGGAGGCTCCAGGTTCAGGTCCATCGAGTGTAAGAAAAGATTCGAAGAAAATGAGTTTGTAGTAATGAACTGTCGGTACCTGAACAAGGCCTTCTTCCAAGAGAAGTCACCTCAGTTGGCTGAGATGATTGCCCATTTTGGGCTAGACCAGCTGGTCTACTGCTAGCATGATATAGATGTTGATCTATGCACAGAGTTTTACGCCAATTTAACTTGCATTGACTCGGATAATAACTTGTATGAGTCTAGAGTGGCCGGGGTTACTACTCCTTTTTTCAGTCATGGGTTTAGCTGGGTTCTTACAGTGTAGAGCATCGGATAATGCATATACTTATTTCCCCATTGTTGTTGAGCCACATGAGTTTCCAGGTGTCACCGTTGACCAAATACACTTGCATTATTTTAGGAGGCACAGGAATGAGTCAGAGCATATTTTTGATGCTAAACCTGTGAGACATTTTAGCCATGTGTTGTACAAGATTGTCATAGAGTGCATTTTGCCCATAGTCACCAAGGGGAGGGCCAGGATCAGACTCCTACACTTGGTGATGATGTACGCATTAGAGAGGAGGTTAGACATAGATATCTCCCTACAGGTGTTTAGTGCTATTTGTCATTCTTTCCATAGTGTTAATGGGAAGATATACATGCCCTTCTGTCACATCTTGACCGAGTTTTTCCATCTACGATTTGGTATTCGCGTGGGTAGCGGTCAGGTTAGGCACATGTCCAGGGATTATGACCAGATAGGTACTTGTCAGTTATCCTTGGCAGGCATTGAGAGCCGCCAGGGGGCATTTGTCTGGAGAGAGCACCCAGATTCGTCTAGCTCAGATGAGGAGCCTGTAGAGATTGTTACACTTGCGGAGTTCACTCAGCTCCGATCTGATGTCCACGGGATCCAGGGGAGGTTCATGGCCTCATCGTATTCTGTCAGGGATTCTAGAGCCGATAGGATGACATGTACGAGATGATACGATAGCTTCATCTCGCTTCTCAGCCTCCTCCTCCTCCTCCATGCGGTGACGACGATATGTTCTGACGAGATGGTGCAGTTCAGTGTTGAGAGCATTATTATTTGATGTATCATTATATCTCTCAAACACTTCTCATTCTGATGTTGCACTATTTGAATGACTTCAGGGCCTTAGCCCTTGCTACTTTGTTATGTTCATTTCATGACTGTTTTTATGTAATCATGTATGATACATTTTCTTTCATGTTATGTTTTATCATAACTTGATGATGTTTTGAATATTGCTTGAAAGCTCCTTAAGTGCTAATGGATGATATGCTGTGCTTTGGTGTTAATAATATGTTTTGGAAATCCTATATTGTTTATATTGCTTAACATAAATTGGTTAGAAATTAAATGATGGGATTTCTATAGAAAAGGGCATGGGAAAGCCTTCTATTCATGATCATCTATACTTAAAAGAGAAAAAGGGGGAGATTTTGTCAAAATGAAAATATCATTATGAAAAGGGAGGTTTAGAAACCATTCTATGTGTCAAATAGAAGTGGATGAAGTTGGTAAATATAGGAAATCATGATTGAATTTCAAAGTTGATACAAAGTTGATACTATTTGAGGATTTTTGGGTTTGTACCAAGAGTCAAGCACGGTTGATGTTTTTCATGAACCAATATTTTTCTAGGGTATAGAATACCTTAACAAGCGTTCTTGCAACATTTCACATTTTTTTAGATTTTCTGGAATTTTTTACGCATTTTTGAATTTCGATTGGGAAATCTGAAACTTGCGTATCAGTCGACTGGCAGGATCGCAGTCGACTGGCAGTGTGGGCAGAATGGGTTTTGGTGATTTCTGAGGGGTTTTCGGAAATCTGGTTGAGTTCTATTTGGCACCAGGGTTAAGGTTGCTTGGGGCAATTTTTTGATGGTGTCAAAGGGGGAGAACCTGAGTGTTAAGTTAGGTTTGGGTTGAAACTTAACTTTGATTGGTCTGTGAAACCTTGAAGTTAAGTTGGGATAACTTAACTGGTTGTTGTGAGTGGAGTTAAGTTGAGAGAACTTAACTTGGTATGGGCAATGAGAATTGAAAATTGGGAGAAAGCATAGGTTAAGGGGGTGGTTGTCTCTTGTTGTTATGCTTTGTGTTTTCAATTGCTATTGCTATTGTCATTACTATTGTTGTTATGTTTACCTGACTTATCATAATGCCACACATCAAAAAGGGGGAGATTGTTGGGGCAATCGACCCTGAGATGATTTGGAGGATCATGGGATTTTGATGTGTGCGGTCAATATGGTTAAGTTAAGATTTATTGTTGGACTAAAATGTGTACATGAGTGTGCAGGTGTACAGGTACACATGGACTTGGTTGATGTCTTCAGGTGAAGGATGACATGCAGGCAAGCTGGAGGCTTGCGTGCGCATCCGAGGGACCGTGGATAGTAGGGACGATGAGCCGATGGACGCGGACTTCGAGGCGTACGTGAATGATGGCATGGAGGCAAGCTAGAGGCTTGCGTGCGCATCCGAGGGACGAGGGCCAAAGATGAAGAGGGCGTGAAGGCAACAGTCGAGGCTACTGGTGAAGAGTCAACCGGGTTGTGAGGGTCTGAGTATGAGTGTTTGTACTCAGGGGCTAAGCTGGGAGGGTTTGAGTGCGGAGAGACATATACCCGGAAGTGTAACCCTAGGCTTGGATGTGTACCAGTCGACTGGCCATGGGGCAGTCGACTGGTGTAGGCTGGCACAGGCTGGCAGATTAGAACGTTGTACTGTAACGGTCGAATCTGAGTGGGACCAGTCGACTGGCCATGGGGCAGTCAACTGGTAGCGGCCTGAGATGACTCGAGCCCTATTTAAAGGAGCTCGTTTCAAACTACTATCTCTGGATGAAACTCGCTTGGGTAAAGTGAGTTAGTAGTCTCTTGTACCCAGATATTGTCAAGGTGATTGTGGCGAGGTTTCTCCACCCATAAGGAGCGACGAGGGCTAACCGGAGGTTATCCGGGGATTGATCCACCGACGGATTCTTGGATTAGTCACCTGTCCGGGATGGATACCAAGTAAATCTTCCGTGTTAGCATTGATTAGTATTTGTTTAATCGTTTTTATTGTATATTCCGCTGTGCAACTAACCGTGTAGGAAGAAAGGGGTTCAAAAATTGCTATTCACCCCCTCTAGCAACGTCTTCGATCTATCAACTACAACGTGGCATCCCTACTACACAATAAAATCGATTATAATTTTGCTTATACACTTTGTATCGTCTACTCCACTAGTAGCTGCTACAACTTTATCTCTGGTTATACACATTGTAGCAGCTAGTCATTGAGTAGTTGTTACAATGAGCTAGTCGAGTGAGTTTGATGTTGTAGCAACTACTCAACAACTAGCTGCTACAACGTGTATAACCAGAGCTAAAGTTGTAGCATCTACTAGTGGTGTAGATAGTTCTAATAATATTGTTCTAACAACGTGAGAATATGTCTCCTATATATAACATTCGAATAGCTGCTACCAACAGATACTCTCGAGTAGCTGCTACACATTATAGCAGCTAGACTAGAGTTGTAGTAGCTACCTGACATTAGGTGTCAGCTTATTTCCAGTAGTTGCTACAACGTTAATGTATATTTAATTTTGTAGCAACTACCAGATAGAAACTTCTACAACATCAAATGGAAAGTTATTGTCACCACGTTGTAGCAGCTAGTCAATAGTAGATGACTCACATTGTAGCAGCTACCTGACAAAGCAAAAGCAACTTTAATACCACGTGTTCAGGTTGTAGTAGTTATTATAGAATTATCCATTACAATGTCTAGCAGGTTTTGTATAGTTGTGCAATTATACTTTTTACCTCATTGTCCCCAAAGTGATTAGTGATAACTGATAAACCAAAGGACAAAAACCTTTGATAATCCCACTGCTTTTATAGGTGGAAACAGGTAACGTTCCCTTTTTACCATAAGTATTCTTATGCAAAAAATAAGTGGTCGCCTTTCTGTTATTGTAGTTTAGTAGATGGATTCATCGCATGAATGCAAGAAGAAGCAGGTAATGTCCCAATCGTCATATTCCATTACTTGATCGATGTCTGTATCATTCCAACAATCCGAAGATGCTCTGTAATCATAGGTCGATTCTAATAAGATAAAGAAAAGGCCAGATAATTATCGATAATGTTGGATCGAGAAAACCGATAGAGGGGGGGGGGTGAATATCGAAAATCGTTCGGATTTTCGTAAAGAGCACGTACGCAGCGGAAAAATAAAAACAATCACAGCACAAAGACACAGTCGATTTACTTGGTTCGGAGCCTGTGTCGACTCCTACTCCAAGGCCCACGGTCGTTGACCGTTTACTTTGGGCAATTCTATATACGCGCAAAACAGTTTACAATAATTTATTACAAATAAGTGCACTAACAATAATAATAAAAAATTCGATCTTCGTTACCAACGTCTGGAGTGGATAGACTCTTTCGGGGCAGCGGGACGTCGTCGGCTCGAGTTGGAGTGTTTCCGGAGCAAGGCACGAGCGTAGAAGATCTTTGGGGCGTTGAGAGAACTGATACCTGGAAGCCTTGGTCGAGGGCCCTTTATATAGGGCCTGGGGGCGCCCGGGATGTCGGGGGAGTGATAGATTCCATTTTATTGATCATTTGAGTTGCTTAAATCCCTATTTGACCTATGTTTTTATTGCTAAAATTGTGAAATTGCCTAGGTTTTAGAACTTATTCATATTCTGGACTTAATTGCAAAATTACATATAATTTGAGTTAATTGGCCACTAAATTCTTGTTCTATTTTTTGTAGGCATCCAGGTTCAAGGATCTAGGGCATATTGGGTCAAACCTGAGTCGGATGTGAACCGGATCGAATTATCAGGCCTACGATTAATTCGGACCGTCCGATTCAAGAGCGGCTAGATCTGAGCCATCCGGGACGATCTAAAGCAATCCGAGCTAGGGTTAGGGTTGACCAGGCTCTATGATCAAGATCTGAAGGTTTCATCCCAATCAGAGCTAGATCAACCGTTGGATCAAGCAAGGAGGGCTCTAGAGCGTCCAATCACAGATAGAGTTGATCTGGACCGTCCATTGCATATCTGGAGGATCCGAGCTACCACAAGGTAGATCCTGACCCTAGATCATCATCATCAAAGTTTGGCTCAAATCAGACCAAGATCAGCCGTTGGATTGAAGCAAATCAATCACAGCCGTCCATCAATTCCTATTTAATCAGAAACGCGGCCGCAGCTAACCTTCGTCGCGTCTACGCCGTCTTCGCAAGTTCTTCGTTTTCATCCAATTTTCTTCAAGTTTTCTTCAATCTAAGGCGCGACCACCTCGTTTCCAACCGAATTTCATCATCTGAATCTTTAGAAGGCAGCATCAACCAAGATTTCAGCTCAAATTTCATCCGGACAGAGCTTGTTGAGGGTTTCGCAATCTCTGTGGTTCGAGCACTGAGATCTTCGCCACAATCCATTTCCGATGATTTGAGGCACTTGTAGGGGTTCTCAGGTGACCTCAGATTGTTTCCAAATCACCATCGCAGCTCCACAAACGAAGATCGAAGCATTTGGATTGGAATTCTCCCAGCTGAAGTAGTTTGAGCAGAATCGATGGACTGAAGCTGTTTTTCCACTGATTTGCTGAGCCTAGGGGTTCGAAGCCGGCTCTTGATTGACAACCAAGAAGATCCTGAGCTCGGGAAGAATCGAGGAGTAGTTTAGAGTATAAATTTTCATTGTTTAGTTATAGTTTTTAAATTCTGCCGCATCTGCTCTGTTTTTAATTTCCTTATCAGTTACTGTTATTCATGAATTCAAGTTCTTAGCTGTAATTAGCTTCAATTTTGCAAGTAGAGTAATATAGAAACTTCTTTAGTGAATTATTAGATCGAATTTCAGCTTATTTCTTAGTTAAATTGCTGCGTGCCAATTCCAAGTGTTGCGTGCCAAGTCCAACTCTGTTCTGTTTTCTTTCTTTCAGTTTCTGCATTAGTCTCAGATTTGTTGTTTCTTAGTTGTTAATCTTTGCTCTAGTATAGATAGATAGTGTGTGTGGTTAAATTAGCATTTAATTGTAGTTCTTTGCAAGCCTATTCTTGCGTATCAGTTTTCCCTTGTGATGATAGTTAATTTCTGCAAAATTTCAGATTCGCAGGTGTAGTTGTTTGAATTGTTTCAGTTGTAGTTTTTCAGTCCAGTTAGTTAAGACTCTTGTTAGTGAGTAGCTATACTTCATCTCAGCTGTTTCCTGCTTTGAATTCTGCGCATAAACTCCATTGAGGTGTGCCATTTCATGTCTGAAATTCTAAATCTGTTTTCTGCAATGTTCAGTTGAAAAGTTTCTGGATTCTTGCTAAGTGAACATTAGTTTCTTTCAGCTTAGTTTTCTGGTATATCAATCAGTGAAATCAATTCAAGTTGTTTGTGTTTTGCGCCCAAGCCTTATGCTGAATTCTGATCATAAATTCTGAATTTCTGTGTTTCTCATCTCTGAATTTGCTTTGCTTCTCAAGCTCTGATTTAGCTTTCAATTCCCTTACTGAATCTTGTGGAGTTCTTTCTTAATACCTTTGTTTCCCAATTGAACCAACCAGCTGAGAAGTGGAGCAGCAGAAACATACTGATTTTACAAGTTAGTGGTAGTTTTTGGCACAAAAAGTTCTCCTTTGCGTGCCAACTGTTTTGGAACCATTTGCATCTTAATTTCAACTTTATTTTGTTGCATATGATTGTGTTTGAATCAAATAGCTTGCACTTACTCAAATCTGATCTTGTTGGCAGTGGTTGGTTCCCAAAAACTATTTAGCTAGCTTAGTGAAGTTGTTTGTTTGAGTTATACATCTCGCAAGTTTTTCATTGAATCAAGTTAGTTTGTTTTCGAAAATTCCTTCACTGCCTTTACTTTATTGCTTGGCATTTCTTTTGGTTTGTTGCAAACAGAAAACGATTTCCCATAAAAAATATTGTAAGTGCTTGAGTAAGCTTCCATTAGGTTAAGTACTAAGTGCCATTTCTTTGCTTAGCTCCCTTGTTCACTTTTCTTTATTTTTATTTCATTTTCATTCTCAATTGCAATTTTAATTTCGATTGTATCCCAAACCAAAATCCAAATTACTTATTTGAAACCCCAAAAACGACACATAACTACAAGTTTGAATCAAGCACGACAACTATCCCTGAGGAAAATACGACCTGTGGCCCCTTTGCTACATTCTTATACATTTTGATTGTAAAAGGGTTTCCAGTTATTCATTCACATTTAAATTTGAGACCCACATTCGTGACACTTAGTTTGGGCTTGTCAAATTTTTGGCGCTATTGCCGGGGAACTGTTAGTTGACTTGTTTGATTTTTGCTTGTGCGTTTATTTCATATCATTCTTGACTTACTTTTGTGCTTATTGCCATATCTTTTGATTTGATTTTATTTGTTTTATCTTTTTATCCACTTTTACTGCGATTTGTTTGATTTTATGACCAGGTCTCTAGGTGCTGAATTAGAAGATTTCGATCCTGAGATTGAGAGGACCTTCAGAGTGAGGAGGAGCCAGGCCATTCTTTCTGAGACTACAGATATCCCTCCACTTCAGACTATCAGCACTCACTCAGGCATTGACATGGCAGACCACCAGAGAACCATGAAGGAGCTTGCAGCACCTGATACTGCGTTTCAGTACTCCAGCATAGCTTATCCAGAGCTAGGGGGTAATTTTGAGTTAAGATCTGGACTTATAAATTTGCTGCCAAAGATTCAGGGTTTATCTGGGGAGGATCCAAACAGACACTTGCACGAGTTCCATGTGGTATGCTCTACTATGAAGCCTCAGGGCGTTTCTGAAGAAGACATTAAGTTAAGAGCATTTCCTTTTTCCTTGACTGGGGCTGCTAAGGATTGGTTGTATTATTTGCCCACTGGACATGTTGCTAGTTGGATTGAAATGAAGAGAGCATTTTTAGAGAAGTTTTTTCCAGCATCAAGGACCGCCATTATTAGAAAAAGTATTTGTGGCATTCAACAAGTGGTTGGAGAGTCCCTTTATGATTATTGGGAGAGGTTCAAGAAGTTATGCTCTAGCTGTCCTCAACACCAAATTAGTGAGCAACTTCTTGTGCAATATTTTTATGAAGGTTTATTACCTATGGATAGGAGCATGATTGATGCGGCGGCAGGAGGAGCCTTAGTAAACAAAACTCTGGGGCAAGCTAGAGAACTCATTTCTAACATGGCGGAGAATACTCAACAATTTGGGAGTAGAGCACTCACTACAAGAGGGGTTCATGAAGTTCAAGTGTCACCTAATGAACAAAAAGAAAGCAAGAGCTCATTGTTGGAGAACCAATTGTCGGAGTTGGCATCTTTAGTGAAGCAAATGGCATTAAACAATGTGAACCAAGCTTCAAATTTTCCAACAACTTCATTTCCAAATCAAGTTACAAGGGTATGTAGCATTTGTTCAAGCCAAGAACATAATTCGGACCTTTGTCCAAATCTCCAACAAGATGAATCGGTTGCGGCCTTGGCTAGAACTCAATTCCAACAAAGAAATGACCCCTACTCATCTACCTACAATCCAGGTTGGAGGAACCATCCTAACTTGAGGTATGGGAACACTTTCTATCAACAAGAGCCTCAAATTCAGATGTCACAGCAGCCTAAATCGATTTTTCCCCAGCAAACTCAGTTTCATCATCAATTTCAGCAAAATCAGCCCTCATTTCAGAGTTCACAGCAGCAATTTCCAGCACAAAATCACAACTTCCAGCAGGGTTTTCAACCTTTCCAGAATCAATTCCAGCACTCACAGCAGGGTTTTCAAAACTTTCAGCAGCCATTTCAGACATTTCAGAGTCAAGATCAGCAAAATCAGCCTCAAATCCAGAATTTCCAGCAAGGTTTTCACAATTTTCAGCAGCCCTCATCCACCTTTTCAGCCCCACAAAAGTCATATGCAAGCTATGGGAGTTCTAGTGGTTTAAATTCGCAACAACAACAAAATATGGAGGAGCTAATGCAACACATGCTACAACAACAACAAATCAATTTGTTTCAACAACAAAACCAACAAAGGACGGAAACAACTTTGCAAAACATTGAGAGAACACTTGGACAACTAGCTAGTGGGATCAATCAGAATCGAGCTCAAGGATCAAGTCAACTACCTTCCCAAACTGTTCCTAATCCTAAAGGAAATGTGAGTGCTATTTATTTAAGGAGTGGGAAGGTCACTTCATCTCCAAAGAATCCAAGAGCAGATTTTTCAGAAAACCGGACAGCAACTTCAATTCCAGCCCAAAACAACACTGAAATGAGTTCAAATTTAGCTGATTCCAACCCTAACCCGTTCCCAACTCTTTCCTCGAGCAACCCTCCAAATTTGGTGGCAAACGGAGAAGAAAACAGTGCCGAGACGCATGGGACATCAGCTACTACGCAAAGGGCAGCAGGGCAGAATTCACCATCTTTACCTCCGGCCAAAATTGATGATTTTAGGGTTCCTTTGCCTTTTCCACAAGGGAGAACTCCAACCAAAAGACATGTGGAGGAGGAGAAAGCAAAAGAGTATAATGAGTTGGTGAAACTTTTTAGTAAAGTTGAAATTAATGTACCCTTGCTGACGATGATTAAACAGGTTCCTAAGTACGCAAAATTTTTGAAAGATCTTTGTATTCATAAGAAGAAGCTTAAGGAAAATGAGTTAGTCAGCATGGGGAAGAATGTTTCATCACTTATCCATACAATCCCTCAGAAATGTGAAGACCCTGGCATGATCACTGTATCCTGTGAGATAGGAAGCACCACGCTACATGATGCTATGCTTGATTTAGGAGCTTCTATTAATGTCATGCCCAGGACAGTCTTCCAGATGCTTGGCATTGGTCCTCTACAGCCCACGGGAGTTGTGATTCAGCTTGCAGACAGAAGCCAGACCCGCCCAGCAGGGGTTATTGAAGATGTATTGGTTAAAGTGAAAGAGTTGAATTTCCCTGCGGACTTCTACATTCTAGACATGGAGGGAGAGTATCTTGCACGTAGATCCCCACTTATCCTTGGGAGGCCTTTTCTGAAGACGGCCAAAACGAAGATTGATGTTTATGCTGGCACACTCTCTATGGAGGTGGGAGACACAGTAGTCCAGTTTAGCCTTTTCGATGCTATGAAGCATCCGAGGGAGGATCACTCCATCAGGAGCGTGGATATTCTTGATGAGCTGGAGCAGACAGAGTTATAGGCTGAGGGATTTTTACCCGATTTTTCTGGAGGAGCTATATATTCAGAGGAGGCTGAGAGATTATTTACTGCTGGGACTGAGGATTTTTCAGAAGATATTTCAGATATACTTCCAGCAGGAGAGGCTTTTCTAGGTGTAGGGGATTGCACAGAGCCCCAGGGACCACCACCATTTCCGCAAAGTGTAGGGGATTGCACAAAGCCCCAAGGATCACTTATTCTAGTTGAGTGCTTACTAGAACTTGAACCTGATATGGACCCTATACTTGACCAGGAGGGAGCTATGGACACATCTATCATTGTGGAACCTCCAGGTATTTTTCAGCGCGATCAGGTAAGTATTTCTTTTATTTTGGTAACATCGAGAGAAATACCAAAAGTTGATTTTATAGGCTGCGATACCTATCTTGATTTGTCATGTGTGGGAAATAATTGGGAAAATTTCATTGGAGCGTCCAAAATCGACTTCATTGATTATGATAAGTGTCTTGATGCGTCTTGGGTAGATATTCATTGTAAAAAATTCTTTGAGATGCTTAAACTTGATTTTATTGGATGTGATTCATTTTTGGATAAATTGTATGCAAAGACTGATATTATTTTATTTCCTTCGTACCCTGCACGCTTGAGAGGGGTATTACAGGATTTTGCAGGGCCCAGAAGACTTCTGGAGTGGGTGCTTCATTTGAACAGACTGAAACCTCCTGAAATGAATCCCAAAAAGAATGAAGAGGGAGTAGATTTTACTTTAATTCAAAACACTCTACCTGTTAATTGGGTTTTGTATTTAAATAACCTTCGTCCATTTGAACAGGTTGCTGTAAAGTCCAAGTGTGGGGGAGCGATGCACTGTAAACTTGAAGAAATGGAAGAAGCTTTTTCACACACCTAGACTCCTCCACTACCACGGTGGAGGCTATTTCTTGACAGACTCCGACCGCTAGAAATAAAAGGGAGTTTGATCTTTGTTGCCTTTTCCTTTATTGCATGTTTTCACTCTTAAAATGAGTTCTTGTTAATAAATAAGTGAGTAGAGTAACATGAATAAAATCATTGTAATTATCATGTATTTCATTTTAGCACTTTTTATTGCATGATTAGAAATAAATGTATCCCTTAGGTTATCTCAATATCATTTTAGAGTCTTGTGGAAAATAAATTAAATTCGATTGTCAAAACTTAGGGTTTGAGTTCATGGATGAAATCTTGGATGCTTGAGTACTATTTAGCTTTAGATTCTTAATTGATGATTTGAGATGAATTATTTTTACCTAGTGAGAATTAGCCTTATTTTGTGATACACATATGTTATTGTGCTCTAGAACTTGCTTAGATTCTTTCTAAGCCATATTTCAATGATTGGATCACATCTATAGTGACTAATCACCTTGTTTACTTTCCCACATCAATTTTGGCAAAAATCATGTTCAATCCATTTTTTTCTTTACTTATTTCCTACTCTTAACCCCACTTTTCTATGGGCTTGTTTGTTTGGAATGTTTTCTTGATGCTATTTTGCCCGAGACGGCCAAAGATTTAAGTGTGGGGGAGTGACTTAAGTTTTGGATGTATTTCATGTCAAAAGAAAAAAAAAGAAATTTTTTTTTGCCAAGTTGAAGCCAAAAGGTGCCAAGTGAGTTGAGTTTAGTATCAAGTATGAGCAAGAAAGATGGAAGCCATTGGATATCTAGCTTCCTTAGCATCTTTTGAAGATTCGAATGGCAAGCAATGGAAGAATCTGAAGAAATGGCACACCAATAAAGAAATTTTTGCCATGACAAAGAAAAGAAAAATTCTGTAACAAGTGAAGAGAAAGGAGCTCTTTGCCAAGGAAACATCTATGAAGCTATTTTTGGTCAGTAAGGTTTGAAGTTGAAATCATGGAAATCAAAATTCTGTGTTTAATTCTGATTCGAAGGCTGAAAAATTCATGTTTGAAGCTGTGAGAAAATCTGGAATGCAAGGAACTTGTAAAGCAGTAACAAGTTTTGCTGAGCTGAAATAAGTTTGCAATGCTGAATCTGAGCTGCCGAGTGCTGAAGCTGTACCATCTGAAAACAATCTGAATTTCAGCAGTAACAATCCGAAAATGCAACTATGGGCAGAAATGAAGATCTGCAGCTTGGAGATACTGAATGATACAAGAAAAATCTATGCTGGAATCTGTTCTTGGAGCACGGCAAGGGCTGTAAAATCTGAATTGAAGTAGCTAAAATCTGTGCAGAAAATTTTTGTGCCAAAACAGAAATGCAGTGAGACAATTTTTGTACCAAATTGAACTGAATTGGTTTGTTTAGGCTATATTAGTTGAACTCAACCACTGCTGATCAGAAGGAAATGGAGGTTAAGAGTTCAAATCCGAAAAAAAAGAGGCTGAGCCAAAGTCTAAAAGTGGCACACAAGTGCAGCTGTTTGTGCAAAAGTAGAATCTGAATACACTGCTGTTAAGTTTGAATTGAAGCTGATTGAGAGGAAGCAGATTTGGAAATATCAGATGTATAATTTGATAGGGAGATGAACACAATCTGAGCTGGAAATTTCTGGGCTGAACTATAAGGAAGAAGTTGCTGCTGAATATTGAGATTTGAGCTACTGAATTGAAGCAAGGAAGAGCAAAAAAATTGTAGAGCTGGAAGTTTACTTTCCATTCGCTACAAGGAATCTGAAGTGGATGCAGAAAACTTTGAAGCAAAAGACAAGTTGTGCCGAATTGGAAAAGAAGTTGCAAGTTGAGTATCAAAAGATGGAATCTGAATCTAAATTGAAGTTGTGGAAAAGTCTGAAACCAATGCATAGTCTTGTATCAAGTGGGAACTAAGCAGAAATTCCGTACCAAAGTGGAAAATTGAAATGAAATTACTCTGCCATTCAGCTAGAAGCTGGATTACAGCTGAAAAATCAAAAAAATCTGAAAATTTCCGAGCTGAACTGCAGTCCATTTGTAGCTGCCGAGTGCTCCATCTGGGAGTTACTGAGTGATACAAGCAAAGTATGAATGCAAGCTGATATCTGATAGGAATTGGAGCTTAATTGAGTCTGATCCGAAGCTGAACAATGCTGGAAAAATCTGATCCAATGCATAAAAAGTTTGTGCCAAACACAGTTTGTGCAGGAAATGAAAAGAAGGAGCTGAATATGATATGATGCTGAACTGTTCAGAATTGAAACAATTGCAAGGGTGCAGACAAGGAGTAAGAACAGAACTTTTCACCAGTTAGCAAAAGTTTTGGAGATCAGAAATGTTGAAGGGTTGAGCTAAAAATTGGGCTGAAGCAGTTTGTGAGCAAAACTTGTGTCAACTTGAGGCTGAAAATTGATTTTTCTAGGTTATGAATTAGGAAACAAGTTCGGAAATGCATCAAAGAGAATTGGAACACCCAATGCTGACCAAATCTGGAGGAAAATCGGATGCTAGAAGCTATTGATCAGAATAGAAAGGCTGACCAAAGGCTGGAAAAAAAAAGCTAAAAAAAATGCCTTGCATTGCATTGTAAGCATGTAATCTGAATTTTGAGAAGCTATGAATCAAGATATTAAGTGTAAAATGTATCTGAAGTTGAAGGTGCACATTCAATTTCGGATCTAAAGAAAACAAAGGCAGCTATGGGCAGAAAATGGAAGAAGTTGGCTGAAATTTAATGGGCTGGTTTGAAATTTTGAGTGGAACACTTGAGGTTTCCACTACCATTTGATGCAAGCACTGACTGATGCTAACTGATGTTAATTGTTTAGAGAGATCAGAGAATTGTCATTGAATCTGAAGTGGATCTTGAATCTGAAGAAAAAAAAAAGAGAAGATTTGATGAGGAGAAAAGAGAAAGATGAAAATGGCACGCAAGGAGGAGACTTGGCACATTAGACTAAAGAAGAGTTTTTCATCCAAAGCAAAGAAATTGGTTAAGTTTAACTCCATCAAACTTTGGAATTCACTAGGGGACTGATAAGAGAAGCAAAGAGCATTGGAAACATCCTCAAGCACTCAAGTCTCCCACTTTACCAATTTTTCCATTTCCTTAGCATTTATTTTACTCCTTACCATTTTCTATGTTTTTCTTTGTTTTTATAGATATTGATCCTAATCATGACTAATGGTGGAGAGTAGATAATAAGCAAGCCTATGGTAGTGCAAGAATCATGTGTGTTTGAGTGAGCTCCACTTCCACTATCAAGTTAGAACTTAAGGAGAGAGCCACCAAAATTTTCCTTGAAAGGCTATGAGTTAGATTCATCTCAATGACGCATGATGGATGAAAAGGCTAAGTTGTTGATTTAAGGACAAGATACTAATCCATAGGGCTTAGATTTATGAGAATTGACAACCTTAAGTAATTTCTTTTCATTTGCTTCTAATTATGCTTAAGTAAATCTAGGGGATACATATTTACTGTTTTCGCGAGACGCTCAAGGTTAAGTGTGGGGGAGTTGATAGATTCTATTTTATTGATCATTTGAGTTGCTTAAATCCCTGTTTGACCTATTTTTTATTGCTAAAATTGTGAAATTGCCTAGGTTTTAGAACTTACCTTTATTTTGGACTTAATTGCAAAATTACATATAATTTGAGTTAATTGGCCACTAAATTTTGTTCTATTTTTGTAGGCACCAGGTTCAAGGATCTAGGGCAGATGGGTCAAATCTGAGTCGGATGTGAACCGGATCGAATTATCAGGCCTACGATTAATCCGGGCCGTCCGATTCAAGAGCGGCTAGATCTGAGCCATCCGGGACGATCTGAAGTAATCCGAGCTAGGGTTAGGGTTAATCAAGCTCTATGATCAAGATCTGAAGGTTTCATCCCAATCAGAGCTAGATCAACCGTTGGGTCAAGCAAGGAGGGCTTTAGAGCGTCCAATCACAGATAGAGTTGATCTGGAGCATCCGTTGCAAATCTGGAGGATCCGAGCTACTACGAGGTAGATCCTGACCCCAGATCTTCATCATCAAAGTTTGGCTCAAATCAGACCAAGATCAGCTGTTGGATTGAAGCAAATCGATCACAGCCGTCCATTGGTTAATACTTAAGGAAAATTTCACCGCAGCTTACCCTTGTCGCGCTTTCAGCCTAGCTCCACTGTTCTTCGCCGTTCTTCCTCGTTTCTTCATCGTTCTTCGAAATTTTTGTTTCCATGAAGGCGTGACCACCTCATCTTCACTCTCAGATCGAGAATCAAGTCTTTGGCGATTGGTAATTGAAGAATTCTGCTCATTTGCGTTGGAACAGAGGATTTCTTGGGGGTTCCGGCAGTTCTCAATCCGATCATCTTCTTCTCGACCACAATCCATTTCAAAGCTTCTGAACCACTTGTAGGGGTTCTCAGGTGAGCTCAGAAGTTTCCCACATCATCATCACAACTCCTCCAATCGAGATGGAGTGAATCGGATGAAAAATTCCATCAAGCGCAGATAAAGTTCAGAAACAACTTCAGAATCGATTGTCCATCGATTTGCTGAGCCTAGGGGTTCGAAGCCGGTTCTTGATTGACAACCAAGAATTTCTTGAGCTCGAGAGGGGTTGAGGTGTAGCTTAGATGATTAGTTTTCATATTTTGTAGCTGTAATCGAAATTCTGCGCATGTTCTGTTTTTGCAGTTTCTTTCCAGCAATCTTAGTTGTAATTCTGAGTTGTTTTAGCTAAATTAGGATTTAAACCTTCGAGATCAGTCAGTTAGGAACCTGTTTGGTGATATTTGGAGTTAAATTTCAGTTGAATCATAGTGTTATATCTTGCGTGCCAATTTCCCTGCTGTGTGCCATTTCATTTCTGAAATTTTCATTCAGTTTCTGAGTTTGTCTCAGATTCCTGATTTTTTGAGTTGTTTCCGAAGTTCTTAGTTATCAATCTTTGCTTTAGCATTAGGTGGATAGAGTGTTTAGTTCAAATACCACTTAATTGTAGTTTTTTCATAACCCAAAGTTAGTTTGCGTGCCACTCTTAATTCTGAAAATTCCTGCAGATTTCTGAATTTGCTAGGGTTGCTTGTTTGCCAAATTGTCTCTGGTTTTCATCATTAATTCCTGCCTTCGAGTCCAATATGTGTTTGCTTAGTTAACATATAACTTGGTTTTGATTTTCTGCACTTGAATCCATGTTATTGGCTTAGCTAGCATCACATTTCCGAAAGTTTGATTCCATTACTGCATTTGCTTTTATTTCTGCATTCTTTTCCTTGCTTTTGTTTGGTCTAAGTGAGCTTTTTCTTCATCATTACCTGCTAAGTTCTTGAGTGATAGTTTGCTTTTCAATTTCATTCGGTCAGCTTGCCAAGCTTTACATTGCTACTTGTTTAATTTCTGAATTTTGCATGTGTCTCCTTGTGTTAATCTAGTTTGTTTTCGAAAAACTTCATACTTGCTTTTACCTCATTGCTTGGCATTTATTTTGGTTTGTTGCAACCAGAAAACTATTTCCCATTAAAAATTGGTAAGTGTTTAATTAGGGTACCATTAGTTGAATTCTTGGTGCCAAATTCTTTGTTTAGTTCCATTGCTCACTTTCTTTTATTTTCATTTCATTTTCATTTTCAATTAAAAACCAAAATTTCACTACTTATTTGAAACCCAAAAACAACACATAACTACAAGTTTGAATCAAGCACGACAACTATCCCCGAGAAAAATACGACCTGTGGCCCCTTTGCTACATTCTTATACATTTTGCTTGTAAAAGGGTTTCCAGCTTTAATTTACAAATTCTAAATTTGAGGCCCACATTCGTGACACATAGTTTGGGCCTGTCACGTATCCACAGGAATTGAATTGGCAAGCATTAGTGATTCGCATGACAAATTACCTAGACTAACCAAAAGTATGGGTCTTTTGCAAAATGAGGTGAGCTAGAGATAGAGAAGGAGAGAGAAGCAAGCTCGAGAGGAATGTTCTATGATTTCGATTTCATTGTGATAGTTATTGACGTCCTATATATTGTTGGGTATGGCTTGGCGGGTTTCCTAAGCGAATGCCTGGTCAATCCGAGAGACCTCTCCACATCTATAGATTAAAAAATTAATCCGAGTGAAGACCCATCTCCCATCGGCCGTCTCGTGCCATATCGAACGATCCAAATTACAACTTAGCCAACTACCAAAATTGGTCTTGTAATTTGCTCGACCGTTCGACCGCGGAAAAGGCGACGAGTTGATCGGCGACTTTTGTGTTTATGGTCGGGGTCCAGTTAAGAATTTATTCAACATATTTTGAAATCAAAATAATAAATTCTTAAACATAAAATGGCGACGCATATGATCATGGCACAAAATTAACATAAGGAAATACAAGGGAGCATAGGGAAAGATATACCTTTCCGATCACCTCGGGTCTTCTACCTTATGTCCCTCCCTTCGCGGACGTTGTGTGGGCGACGATCTACCGCAATCAGAGATCACCAAGAGCTCCAATCAATCCTATTCTCCAACCGGCCAAACCCTAGCTCCCAGGGTTTGCGCCGCCGGCCACTCCTTCCTCTCCCTTTGCGCTGCCGACCGTCGGAGCCGACTCCAAGCCCTCCGGACCAACAGCGCACTTCGAGAGAAAGGTGAAGAAGGAGGAAATAGAGAACCTACTTCCTTGCCCAAACAGCCCAAACTTTCCCTTCTCCCTCAACCTTGCGCCGCCTCCCACCGGCCGCCGACGGCTCCTCTGCCCTCCCTGAGCCCCACGCAAGGTAGAGGAGATCTCTGCCTTGCTGCCTTGAGCCTCAGCCGGAGCTTGGTGGAGGAGCTTGAGAGAATCGAAGGGGAGAACCCCTTCTTCTCTAGTTTCGGCCCCGAAACCCTAAGAGGGTGTGTGAGAGAGAGAGATGAGAGGAGAGGGGCTTGGGTATCAAACTCTTGGATTTATTAATTAGCCCTTGGTTTCTTGATCTCATAGGGTATTTATAGGGCTAAGGCAGGGACCAAGAGGAGGAGTTGGTTCTTGGCCCACTAATGGATCCAAACCCGATCCATTAATTAAGATCCATTCCACTAAAGGATCTTAATTGAACTTCCTCACCAACCCCCATATTTTCATATGGGCTCCACATATTACGAGTCATCCATCCCCCCGTGTTTAAGATCTCGTATGCCCATTAATTAATTAAATTACTGACAATCTAAATTAATTAACTTCTGTATCCTTGATTAGTACCACTCAACCATATCAACGTACCGGATCAAACCACCTGCAGGGATTAGCACGATGAACCTTTTGAGTTCATCAAGGGGGCATCATCATCTTGACTCACTAGGACACTGATTCCGTCAATAATCATCGGTACATCATATTATTAATATTATTTCCCAACTTACCAGGTATATCGATCTAACAGAATAAATCTCGCCCAGTGGTAAATCAAAAAAATAATAATTAATAATATATGTCTGATATTATTTCGGGATTAAGGGATCGTCCTCCATAATATCAACTGAGGTCCTATCCAATTATCTAGTCAGTACAAATCGGATAACCTCGGGTTTTGGTCCTGCTCAATGTACTCATAGCACATTAGTGTAGTTCTATGGTCAAGACCAATCACACCTAACTACACTACAATCATCCCAATGGGTTGCCCAATTCCATCTAGGTTGTGAGCCTCTATTTATGCTAAGTAAGGAACTGATAACATGATCTTCCACGTGACACCACACACCATGTTATCTACAATGCAAAGCAATTGGACTTCGTGTATGTAATATTATAAACAAACACCTAGTGTAGTCATGATTCTCTTTTCATAATAAAGATGTTCATATAATAAAAGTCATGTCTTACAATCTCCCACTTATACTTAAAGACATTGCTGTTCTCCCACTGCCATACATCTGACTCCCATATCCTCCACATGCCTGTCAAAAGCTCTAGATGGAAGAGCCTTAGTGAAAGGATTTGTCAGGTTGTCCTTTGATGCAATCTTGGTGATAGCCACTTCTCCTCGCTTTACGATTTCTCGTATCAGGTGGTACTTGTGCTCTATGTGTTTACTCACCGTATGGGCTCGTGGTTCCTTCGAGTTTGCAACTGCACCACTGTTATCACAAAAGATTATGATAGATCTGGGCAAACCAGGAATCACATCCAAGTCCATGATGAAGTTTTTGAGCCATACAGCTTCCTTGGCCGCCTCCGAGGCTGCCACATATTCAGCTTCCATGGTAGAGTCTGCCACGCACTTCTGCATGACACCCCTCTAGACAATGGCTCCACCTCCTAAAGTAAACACAAACCCTGAGGTAGACTTACTCTTGTCCCTATCAGACTGGAAATCTGAGTCCGTATAACCCACAGGGACTAAATGGCCTGCCCGGTAAACTAGCATATAATCCCTAGTCCGTCTCAGGTATTTCAATATATGCTTTACTGTTGTCCAATGTCCCTGTCCAGGGTTACTTTGATATCTTCTAACCATGCCCACGGCAAAATAGATATCCGGTCTCGTACACAATATAGCATACATGAGGCTTCCTACTACCGAAACATAAGGAACCATCTTCATTTCCTCTATCTCCTTTGATGTTTTTGGACACATCTCCTTGGATAGAGGAACTCCATGCCTGAAGGGTAGGAAACCCTTCTTGGAGTTTTCCATGCTAAAACTAGACAAGACTGTGTCAACATATGAAGCTTGGGATAAGCACAACATCCTTTTCTGGCGATCCCTTATGACCTTGATCCCAAGGATGTGACCCGTTTCTCCTAAGTCCTTCATATCAAACTACTTTGATAGCCAGACCCTTACGTCTGATAACACTTTGACATTGTTGCCAATTAACAAAATGTCATCTACGTAAAGTATAAGAAACACCACTACGTTTCTGTCACATCTTTTGTATACACACGACTCATCCGGGCTTTGAGTAAATCCATATGACTAGATTACTTCATCAAAGTGGATGTACCAAGACCTTGAAGCTTGCTTCAATCCATAGATGGATCGATTCAGCTTGCACACTAGATGCTCTTTGCCCTTTGTAATGAAACCTTCTGGTTGCTGCATATAGATGATCTCCTGAAGACTCCCGTTAAGGAAGGCTGTCTTGACATCCATCTGTCATACCTCATAATCTATATGAGCTGCTATAGATAAGAGAATCCGGATCGACTTTAGCATGACTACTGGCGAAAAGGTCTCCTCATAATCGATACCCTCTTTCTGAGTGTACCCTTTCGCGACAAGCCTTGCTTTGAAGGTCTCAACCTTCCCGTCTGATCCTCTCTTTCTCTTGTAGATCCACTTGCATCCAATGGCTTTTACACCATTGGGTGGTTCTACTAGCTCCCAGACATGGTTAGAATCCATCGATTCTATCTCGGAGTTCATTGTCCTTTGCCAAGAATCTGCATCCTTGTCTTGGAGGGCCTCGTCATAGGTTCAGGGATCCGGTTCATGTTTACCGGAGACCAAGTCCGAAGACTCTCCCAAAAACATGAGCCTTTCAGGCTGTCTGACAACCCTCCCACTGCGACGAGGCACCACCTGTGTATCCTCAGTGACATGCGGTGCAGTGACTTGTGGTGTGTCCTCTTGTACAATTGGTCCTAAGGTCGGAACGCCCCCTCTTAACTCTTCAAACACTAGTTTACTCTTGGGCTTATGATTCATCACATAGTCTTCTTCTAAGAATCTGGCATTCGTGCTAACGATTACCTTCTGATCCTTAGGACTATAGAACATACCACCCTTCGTTCCCCTAGGATAGCCTATGAACAGACGTACCTCCGTGCGAGATTCCAACTTATCAGTATCTCCCTTCAGCACATGTGCTGGACTACCCCAAATCCGAACATGTCCTAGACTGGGCTTGCGCCCAGTCCACAGTTCTGTGGGAGTATGAGGGACTGACTTAGATGGAACCAGGTTCAGTATGTACGCTGCCGTTTCTACAGCGTATCCCCAGAATGAATCACGTAAGTCTGAATAGCTCATCATTGACCTAGCCATTCCCATAAGAGTCCTATTCCTTCTTTCTGCAACTCCGTTCTGCTGTGGTGTACCGGGTGCAGTTAGCTGGGACTGAATCCCAGCTTCTGATAAGTAGCTCCTAAACTCTCCAAAGAGGTACTCGCCACCACGATCTGATCGCAATGTCTTGATACTTTTACCTCGATGTTTCTCCACATCAGCCTTAATTCTTTGAACTTATCAAAGCATTCAAACTTGCGACACATCAGGTAAATGTACCCATACCTTGAATAATCATCAATGAAAGTGACGAAATATTCAAAGCCACCTCTAGCCTGGATTGACATGGGACAACATAAATCAGAATGAATCAGTTCTAACACATCTTTGGCCCTATACCCCTTAGCCTTGAAAGGTCTCTTCATCATCTTACCTTCCAAGCAAGACTCATAGGTCGGGAGATCCTCCACCACCAATGAACCCAAAGGCCCATCGGCTATCAACCTCTGAATCCTACTAAGGTTAATATGACCAAGCCTAAGGTGCCAAAGATATGTCTGATTCATCTAGAAGACTCCTTTCTCTTATTCAAGTTAGATGATGAGCTATTTACTTCAGTGTACATCGTGAAAGGTTTTGGTTCCAGAGTATACAGATTGCCAACCATTGTACCTGAACAGATAATCTCTCTGATTCTCTTAATAACAACTTTATTATCAAAAGTAACAGAATATCAATCCTTAAACAACTTAGAAACTGAAATTAAATTCTTTATAAATGAAGGTACATAAAGGCAATCTCTCAGAACTAACACTTTATTTCTCTCAAAAGACACTTATCATTCGCTAGCCGTCGGGTTTCCTGTATCTACTCTTGTAGTATCGCCCATGTAAACCATGATTTCATCATCCGCTAGCCGTCGGATTTCCTGGAACCCGTGCAGAGTATTGCAGATATGGTCAGTGGCTCCTGTATCTACACACTAGGTACTGGTAGATAGCACCGCTAAACATGTTTCAACGACTAAGGCTGAAGAAATACCTTTGCTTTGACGATAGGGACAGTCCACCTTCCAGTGCCCAGTTTGTTTGCACGTGAAGCACTTGCCTTTCGGCTTCTTCACGCCAGTCCGGGGTCCTTGCGATGCTCCTACCTTCTTGAACCCTCCTCGTTTCTTCTTCTTCTTGCCTTTTGGCTCAGAAGAAGAAACCCTTTGAGTTACTAAGGCCTGTGAGTTCTGACGAAAGAGAGCCTCTGCCGCCTGGAGTTCTCCTAGCAGTTCACCCAACGTATAATTCCCTTTTTTCATATTATAGTTGAGCTTGAACTGCTCAAAACTCCTTGGCAGAGACTGGAGTATGATATCGACCTGGGATTCCCCGTCGATTTCAGCTTCTAGTATGTAATGCCCGAAAATTCTCAAACCTAATTTTAGAAATATCCTAGAATTAATTCTGAATTTATAGATATTTTTATAGAATTTTTTCATGGACCAATAAGACAAAAATGAATAAAAATAGAATGTGCAGTAAAAAGATTTAAGTGGGGTTTGACCCCTAGACCTTTACAATAAGAGGAGAATAAGCTTACCAAATGCGATGAGTTTGTTTTCGTTGGAATAGATTAGAGAGAAAGATGGATAAGGTGGAGTTAGTTGAATTTTTCCCATAAATATAAAGGGAACTTAAGGGTTTTTTTTAATTGAAACTTTTCCTCACCTTGTCGCCGCCGAACCCTCTCCCTCCCGTGGCGATTCCTTCCTCCCACTCCCGAGGCTTCTTCCTCCCTCACTCACGGCAAAGCAAGGAGGAGTCCAAGGCTTGTGGTAGGTGAATTCAAGAAGGAGAGCACGCTAGGGGATCTTGTTCTTCGTTGGAACCTCTCCGAGACTCCAAGGACCTTTCCTCTCCCTAAACCCTACGCCCTAGAGTTGTAAGAATAAGCGCAGGATGTAAGTACCCCTCACCTGCAGTATAAGTAGCTTCGTTCGTATGCCTAAACGACTTAGTTTTATCTAATTGTAAGTTTATGTTCTTATGTGCAGATCTACTCTCTCTACCGACTTTAAGGGCACCACTAGATAGGCTGGACGTGCTTCCCCCTTTAGTTTGGGGTTAGACGCACCGTCGAGTGCCTAGGAAGTGTCCTTAAATGAAAAGGGGAGTTTTTAGGCACGCAAGGTGCTCGAGAAAATGTTAAGAAGCTCTAATATGAGTTTTAACATGTTATGAAATTAGCTACCCTTGCTTTATGTTTATGGACCCTAGTTCGTCCATTAGGTGGGCTCCTAGATCGCCCCTAGGCTCTAGATCGCCTAGTAGATGCAAGGTTAATGAAAAGAATATTTATGAAAGTATTTTACTTATTATGGCATGTTCTTGGACTCTAGTTCGTCCATGGGTGGGCTCCTAGTTGCCCCTAGGCTCCTAGTTTGCCTAGTAGTAGTACCCTAATGGGTTCGAGATTTGCTACCTCGGATCTATTTAGGGATGCGTGCATTAGCAGCACATTGTCGGGCCACAGCAGCATGATTAGTATTTTCACTTATTATATGTATAAGTTTCAAAAGTTCAGTAATAACTCTAAGTGAAAACAATTTTAAGATCATGCTTAGTTCAGTCAGATTCTATGAATGCTTTGTGAATTTAGTTATAAGAATATGATTTAGTTCATGTGCTTAGTATGATGAGTATGCCATGATATTTGTTAGATTATATGTTTCAGCAAGAATGAATGACAAGCATGATATGTTTTTCCTACATGTGTTTTTAAAAGCATGAGTTTCGAGATATGCATTGTTTTGTGAGTAGGATGGTACCTACTAAGCTTTATGCTTATAGTTTCATTTTTCCTTATACTGCAAATAAAGGTAAGGGAAAAATGGAGTAGCGGGAGCGGCAGGGATGATGGTGGAGTGTGTGATGGTGGAAACTTGGAATGAAAGAACCTTGAGAACTTGCATTAAGAGGACATGTTATTAAGAGTGTTAAATGAATTAGTTCTTTGTCATGTTTAACATTTTCCGCATTTTAAGTACCCTTGTTAGGTTATTAGCATTATGCTAGTATGAGTTGATATCGTGCCATGATGCCATGCCTAGCTTTTACATGTGATATGTGTTGGTGCAGGAAGCATCATATCGAACCTTGTTTTGATATTGGCAAAGGATTCAAAGTTAAGTTTATTTGGTGATCTAACAATGTTACTCAAGTGTGCAGGAAAAGTCCTAGCGAAGGGCTGCTAGGAAACCTGGCGAAGGGCTGCCAGGAAACAAAGTCCTAACGAAGGGCTGCTAGGTACCTGGCGAAGGGCTGCCAGGAAATAAAGTCCTAGCGAAGGGCTGCTAGGCACCTGGCGAAGGGCTGCCAGGAAACAAAGTCCTAACGAAGGGCTGCTTGGCACCTGGCGAAGGGCTGCCAGGAAACAAAGTCCTAGCGAAGGGCTGCTAGGCACCTGGCAAAGGGCTGCCAGGATACAAAGCCCAAGCGAAGGACTGCTAGGCACCGGGCGAAGGATAGCTTGGTATCCAAGACCTGGCGAAGGACCGTCAGGCAAAAGTCCAACCAAAGGAGCGGATGGCATCAGGTACATTCTCTCGAGAGGAGTAGGTGAGGGCGCGTTCCCCGTCGAGGGAACAGTAGGCGTCGGTTCGACCTAGGGTTCGATTTTGGAGACCCAAAGTCAGAACCAAGACAGCTAAGGCTGTATAAACTAACCACTTAATGTTTTGTTGTGTTTTGGACTAACCCTGGATGCAGGACCGAAGGAACGAGTGTCTGCAGCTCAGAGAGCCTCAAAGGAGTGATGCAACATCTGACCAGGGCGCCCGGAGTGTCCCGGGCGCCCCCAGGGTGAAC
Source organism: Boesenbergia rotunda (assembly GCA_024364735.1). Classification (NCBI taxonomy): domain Eukaryota; kingdom Viridiplantae; phylum Streptophyta; class Magnoliopsida; order Zingiberales; family Zingiberaceae; genus Boesenbergia; species Boesenbergia rotunda. The sequence continues at coordinate 68,091 of JAGFNQ010004240.1, forward strand.
ACAAAACACATAAATCAGAAGCAAGCTTCGACAGTGCATCCTGCGGGCGCCCCCGTGCTCCCGGGCGCCCCCAGCGTCCCGGGCGCCCCCAATAACAAAGCATCGAAGCAGCCCCAGCGAAGCCTAAATGATAAGTGTTTGACCCGGTCAACCCGGGCGCCCCGAGCACTCCGGGCGCCCCGGTCAACATCTATCCCGAGAAGGAAGGGATCAGACGGTGACCGAGATCCAACCGGATCAAACGCCACGTGGGGGGGTGCCCCCGACGTCCAGGGCGCCCCCAGGCCCTATATAAAGGACCCTCGACCAAGGCTTCAGGACACAACTCCCGATCAACTTTTCTACGCTCTTCTGCACTCGCGCTTCGCCTCGGAATCCTTCCAACTCGAGCCGACGACGTCCCGCTGCTCCGAAAAAGTCGATCTACCCTGGACGTCGGTAAAAGAGCTATTTAAAGTTTACTGTACTTAATTCTGTAATAATTATTTGTAAACTATTTTGCGCACTATATAGAATTGCCCAAAGTAAACGGTCAACGACCATGGGCCTTGGAGTAGGAGTCGACACAGGCTCCGAACCAAGTAAAATCGACTGTGTCTCTGTGTTGTGATTTTTAATTTCCGCTGCGTACTTGCTCTAAGTTTTCCGAAAAACGATTTCCGATATTCACCCCCCCTCTATCGATTTTCTCGATCCAACAAGTGGTATCAGAGCGGGGAAGCTCAAATTTGGTGCAACCATCAATTTGAGAGTTTTTCAGATTTACGAAATTTTTTTTCATTTTATTTATTTTCTTTTTTAATTAACACCACTCGATCTTTTCCGCCCTTTTATTTTAAAATAAAAAATATCTGTAGGTGGATTTAAAATATCCTTACGTCTTTTCCAATTTTGAATTCTCATTTTTTCACCATAAGTTAGAATTGTTAAAATAATCAATTTTTGAAAATTTGTCATAAACTTTTTTTATTATTATTTTAATATTTTTCTCGAAATTCGTGCTACTTTAATTCAAGCAAATTTTTTTTTCAAACATTAAATTCTTACTTTGTCATTATTAATCAGAATTGACAAAATCAACATTTTCAAAAATTTGTCATAAATTATTTTTATTATTTTATTATTATTCTGCCTTGAAAGTCGTGCAAAATTTTTTTTTGGGCTAATTTTTTTTGCTTCTCCCGCACTACTAATCCAAGACCGAGTCTTGGTACAATTTTTTGTTATTTTGTTTGTGTGCAAGGTTTATATTAAATGGCCAACCAAGAGTGGAACAGTGCACGTCCACCACTATTCTCCGGCGAGAACTTCACGTTTTGGAGATGTCAAATGGAGTCCCTTTTGAAGGCCCACATGGACTTATGGCAGATCATCCAAATGGGATTCTCGTTTCCCGTAGAAGATGAGTCATCAATCGAGTGGGACAAACTGGATGGACACACCCTCAATCAAATTGAGACCAATGCAAGGGCAACTACAATCCTACAATGTGGCCTAACCAAGGAGCAACTCAAGCTAGTAGGTTCATGTAGATGTGCTAGAGAAATCTGGGAAAAATTGATTAATCTTCATCAAGAGATCTCAAATGAAGAAGAAGATCAGGTAAGTTATCTTGCCCTTTCGGTCCAAGCACAAACAGCCGAGTCAGAGTCTGAACCAGAGTCCAAAGTCGAACCAGAATCAGACGACGAATTGACTGAGACGGTAACTAATTTTGAATTATTTTCAAAATTTGAATTAAATAATCAAACAGATACTATAATGGTCGAGGAAGGTGTAAATTCTTTTGCAGGGAAAAATCTTAAAGAACCACCAAAGAAGGAGCTTCAACTAGTACCTGAGTCCGACTCAGACACAGAATCAGAAGATGAGCCTAGATTCAAGGCGGCAAGAATCAAAGGGGAGATTCCCAATAAGGAACCAAAAGGTAAAAGTGTAAAATCAGATTTTAAAAATCATGTAATTTGTTACACATGCAGGGAGAGAGGGAACTACCAAAGTGAGTGTCCTACTCGTAAGATTCAAACAACACCACCGATGGCGACAAAGGAACCAGTTCCAAAAGCACTAAGGGACAAAAGTCGCATCCAATGCTTCGAGTGCCAGGAGTTCGGGCATTACCAACGTGAATGCACAGATAAAAGAGCTACCAAGAATGCCGGGCAAACGATCGACAAAGGTAAATTTATAATATTTGAAAATATGTTATTTACCTTGAATAATGTGATTGATTCATGTAACTTAATTAAAGCAAACTTCAGAAAATTGAAACAAGAAAATGAAACCCTAAAACATAAGGTCAATAAGTTAGAAAATTTAATTCATAATCTTGCTGATTTTGAAAATCCGGAGTATTACTCCAATTGTGACCTTACTTAGACAATTGTTTGTTTTAATTATGTGTTTCTTTTTATTTTTCTGCTTAGAATTAGGATTGGTTAGTGTAAGGACTAAATCAATTAATTGAAATTTGAACAACATAGTATTGGGTGGAGGTGAGATGATAGTACGTTAGGGAAGCCATCCTGGTGGAACTAGCCGAAGCTACCGATCCAAGGCCCAAACTAGTTAGACCAGAATTTACCAAAAAGTAATTTTGAAGATGAAATTTCACTAAAAGGCTTTGTCTAGGAAAGAGTTGATGATCCAATAAGGCTACGGCCAAAGAAGGCCTTGTGCCTCGCCAAGACCTGGAAGCCAATTTTTGAAATTCAAATTCAATTTACTCTTTGTTAAATTCGAATCTAACACAAATTTTCAGTTAATTTTAGATCCAAATATCTCTTTTCAAAATAAACTGAAATTGGGTTTAAAAATTAATTTAACTTTTCAAAATTAATCTTTCTATTAAAATATGCATCTCACAAAACAGTTAAGGATATCCTGTTTTGTCACTTAGAAATGGGTGAGATGCTTAGGACCTAAAAGTAGTCCAACCCAACCAACTAATTCAGATTAATCAAAATCAAATCTTAATTAAATCTTAATTAAATCAATTAAATTCATTTAAATCTTAATTAAATCAATTAAATTCAATTAAATCTTAATTAAATCAATTAAATTCAACTAAATCTTAATTAAATCAATTAAATTCAATTAAATCTTAATCAGATCAATTAAATTCATTTAAATCTTAATTAAATCAATTAAATTCAATTAAATCTTAATTAAATCAATTAAATTCAATTAAATCTTAATTAAATCAATTAAATTCATTTAAATCTTAATTAAATCAATTAAATTCAATTAAATCTTAATTAAATCAATTAAATTCAATTAAATCTTAATTAAATCAATTAAATTCATTTAAATCTTAATTAAATCAATTAAATTCAATTAAATCTTAATTAAATCAATTAAATTCAATTAAATCTTAATTAAATCAATTAAATTTAATTAAATCTTAATTAAATCAATTAAATTCATTTAAATTCTAATTAAATCATCTAAATTCAATTAAATCTTAATTAAATCAATTAAATTCAATTAAATCTTAATTAAATCTATTAAATTCAATTAAATCTTAATTAAATCAATTAAATTTTATTAAATTTTATTTAAATCAATTTAATCAAATTCAAAATAATTCAAATTAATTATTCTCAAAATTCAATTTAATTATTGTCAATCATTTACTTTCAAAATTAAAATATTTGTCTCACACAACCCATAAGGTTAACATGCTTGACCACGTAGAACTGGATGAGACGTCTAGGACCTAAAAGCATAATTCACTATCCTTTTAAATAAAAAAAATGTTTTCAAAAGTTATTCAAAATTATCTCTATTTTTTTCAGTTTACGGTACTCTACTCTTTCAATTCTAACATTTTTTGAAATTTCATGTTTAATATCTCAATAGACTCGTTTTAAATATAATCTAGGGCATGTTTTATTTTAGTCATTGATTGGTCAAACTTGGTCAAAATAGTCAATCCTAGTCAACATAGTCAAACCTGATCAACACTGAAACCCCTTAAGAAACTTAGATAAAAGTCAGACTGTGTCGGATATAGGGGGAGTTTCTTTTAATTCTTTTCAAAAATTTTAAATGTTTTTTCAAAAACCTTATGTTCTAAATCTTATTATCATCTAGATAAGGTTTTCAAAAATTGATTCAAAAACCTTCGTATACTACTTTCTGTTTGGAAAATTATCATACTCAGAAGGTTATTCAAAATTATTCTTTTAATTTTAATAAACCCTAAAGACACAGAGGAAGGTCCACTTCATGATCTACAAGGACTCCTAGGATGTGTCAAATTTAGGGAGAGTTTGAGTTAAAAGAAAAATTTCTGAAATGTTTTTGGTAATTATTTGTTTTGAAATTGTTAGATAAAATCCTTTGATCTGAACTGAACCCTAAGAACTCAGAGGAAGAATACTTGTAGTCAACAAGCTTCCAAGGACTGTATCAAGTTTAGGGGGAGGCCAAATTAAAAGAGTTATTAAACATTTCTAAATAATATGTTTTCATACACTCTATTTTCAAAATTGTGTCGAAAACATTTGTCTTACAAAATAATATTATTTTAAAATGTTTTTGTGGCTTATAAAATTATTTTTGAAATACCTTTTGAAATATTATTTAATTGGATTGAAAAATTTCTAGGACACTTAGGAAAATGTCCTTGTAGTTAACAAGGTTTCCTAGGATTGTGTCAGGCTGGAAAAGAAATCAAGTCAAGTATTCAAAATAAAATTAATTTTTTTTAATGCATAATCTTCAAAAGTACTTCTATTTTTCAAAGTATAATGTTTTGAAAAGTACTAATACTTGTAAAGGCAATAGTGTTCTAAGTGCATGAAGTTTCTAAAAAATTTGCCTACAAATATAAAATATTTTTTGTGAAGTTTTGTTGGTGCAGTTTAAAGTTTTTTTGCTATACTTTCAAGAATTATGCTAAGTATTTTTATGTTTTCAAAACTCATAGGCTTTGATACATAATTTTTTTTTAAAAAAAAACTTCATTTAAAATATATTTTGTTATTGATATATGGCCACGGGGGAGAGTAGAAATTAAATTCATCCTTAAACGTTTTTTTTAGAAAGGTTATCTTAGAAATGGTTTAAAACTTAGAAGAAGAATTTCACATTAAGGGGGAGAGACAGGAAAGAGAGAAATTGTTTTAATCTTTATCTCTTTTTCAAAAAGTGCTTCAAAAATTTCTAAGTATTTCAAATTCTTTTGTGCAAGTTTTTTTGCCTAAGTAAAATTCATTTTGCAAAGCCTTGTAAGTAAAAGTTATTTAACAAAAGTTAGGTTTGCAAAACTTTTTCAAAATTTTACCTTGTTCGCCCATGTATGTTTTTGATATATGTCAAAGGGGGAGGAACGGTCAAAGTTAAGTATGTTAACAAAATACTTCAAGGTAGCAGGGTAAATAAAATTTTTCAAAACTACAATGGTTTTTAGGTCAAAACTACATTGGTTGTTTAACTTTACACTGCTCAGATTGATTGGTTTTAACTGTCGTGCATAACTGTTATATGTTTTTACTTAACTTTGAATTGTGTTGCCATAAATCAAAAAGGGGGAGATTATTGGTGCAGGAAGCACCATATCGAACCTTATTTTGATATTGGCAAAGGATTCAAAGTTAAGTTTATTTGGTGATCTAACAATGTTACTCAAGTGTGCAGGAAAAGTCCTAGCGAAGGGCTGCCAGGAAACAAAGTCCTAGCGAAGGGCTGCTAGGCACCTAGCGAAGGGCTGCCAGGAAACAAAGTCCTAGCGAAGGGCTGCTAGGCACCTGGCGAAGGGCTGCCAGGAAATAAAGTCCTAGCGAAGGGCTGCTAGGCACCTGGCGAAGGGCTGCCAGGATACAAAGCCCTAGCGAAGGACTGCTAGGCACCTGGCGAAGGACAGCTTGGTATCCAAGACCTGGTGAAGGACCGTCAGGCAAAAGTCCAACTAAAGGAGCGGTTGGCATCAGGTACATTCTCTCGAGAGGAGTAGGTGAGGGCGCGTTCCCCGTCGAGGGAACAGTAGGCGTCGGTTCAACCTAGGGTTCGATTTTGGAGACCCAAAGTCAAAACCAAGATAGCTAAGGCTGTATAAACTAACCACTTAATGTTTTGTTGTGTTTTGGACTAACCCTGGATGCAGGACCGAAGGAACGAGTGTCTGCAGCTCAGAGAGCCTCAAAGGAGTGATGCAACATCTGACCAGGGCGCCCGGAGTGTCTCGGGCGCCCCCAGGGTGAACACAAAACACACAAATCAGAAGCAAGCTTCGACAGTGCATCCTGCGGGCGCCCCCGTGCTCCCGGGCGCCCCCAGCGTCCCGGGCGCCCCCAGCGTCCCGGGCGCCCCCAATAACAAAGCATCAAAGCAGCCCCAGCGAAGCCTAAAGGATAAGTGTTTGACCCGGTCAACCCGGGCGCCCCGAGCGCTCCGGGCGCCCCGGTCAACATCTATCCTGAGAAGGAAGGGATCAGACGGTGATCGAGATCCAACCAGATCAAACGCCACGTGGGGGGCGCCCCCGACGTCCCGGGCGCCCCCAGGCCCTATATAAAGGACCCTCGACCAAGGCTTCAGGACACAACTCCCGATCAACTCTTCTACGCTCTTCTGCACTCGCGCTTCACCTCGGAATCCTTCCAACTCGAGCCGACGATGTCCCGCTGCTCCGAAAAAGTCGATCTACCTCGGACGTCGATAAAAGAGCTATTTAAAGTTTACTGTACTTAATTCTGTAATAATTATTTGTAAACTATTTTGCGCACTATATAGAATTGCCCAAAGTAAACGGTCAATGACCGTGGGTCTTGGAGTAGGAGTCGACACAGGCTCCGAACCAAGTAAAATCGACTGTGTCTCTGTGTTGTGATTTTTAATTTCCGCTGCGTACTTGCTCTAAGTTTTCCGAAAAATGATTTCCGATATTCACCCCCCCCTCTATCGGTTTTCTCGATCCAACAATATGTTGAGTGATACTTTTCAAATACATGTTAACTAGAAGTAAAATGCATGGGCTAAGGCTATAGAATCATTTCTGATATTATAGCGCTACTATTGATGCATCTAGGCAGAAACAATGCTTAGTTTTAGTAGTAAGTTGATACAAAGTTTATGTTTCTAAATTTATACTTAGAAGTAGTTGAAGTATGCCTTAATGTCATGAAAACATGTAGAATATGATCTAGAATCATTGTATACCTGTTAGTAGGCTCAAATATGAGTTTGTGGTGTTTTTGGTACAAAGTAGGTTGACCTTGGCACATTTTTGGAATATGAAACTTCATATTTCAGAGCTGCCAGTCGACTGCGACAATTACCAGTCGACTGGAACCAGCAGAACAATGGCACAGAAAGTTTCGTCGGCTGCACCTGTCGACTAGCAAGATATCAGTCGACTGGTGCCAATTTAAAATAGAATGTGATGTAGAGTTGCTGGTTAGTGCTTCAATCATGCAACGCTAAGGTTGGGGGATCAAATCTTGGCCAAGCTAATAAAATTAAAGTTTTTGTTTTATTTTGGCTGGTTAGTACTTCCAACATGATTATGATTTACCGCAGCATGCTTGAGTTATGAATTGTTAGTTCAGTACATAGCAAAATAAGAATTTTTAAATTCTCCCGTTGGTTTAGCATCTGGAAAACAATGATCAGTAATCAATTAGTCAGCCAATTAGTAGCGATCCACCTTAAAGCTTAGTACCAGAAGGTGGGTTGTTACACAGTCCCTCAATCTCATTGAGGTGAGCCATCATCTTTAGGACATGATCCCTTACGGGTGTCCCTTCAACCATAGTGGTTGACATCAGACTCTTCATCGCGTTTTGCTTAGCATCTCGACCTTGGTGCCCAAAGAGGTCTTTGAGGTTCAACATCATATCACTAGCAGTGGGCATGACCTGATGCTGATGTTGCATCACATTCGACATAGATGCCAGAATGTAGCACCGCGCCATCTCATCTGCCTTTTTCCACTTCTTATAATGCTCCCTCAACTCTTCACCAGAGTCTTCTCTAGGCTTTTCTGGACATTCGTCAAAGAGTACAAATTTGTACTCATCAGCAGTGAGGACAATGTCTAGGTTCCTCTTCCAGTCTATGTAGTTTGGGTCAGTAAGTTTATTGTCCTTAAGAATTGTTGCTAGTGGAGTAAAAGCTATTATGAAAAACTTGAGAATCACAACATACACTACTTTAGAAATCGAAAATAAATTGATTCCTCAAAATAATTAATTTTTGAAATCAACCAACACCCCTATACACCGAGAAATTTGCATGCCACGATGGTGTGGACGTATACGAATCCCTTCATTCGTAGGAGGAGGTTTTATCCATCAATCTTACTATCTTGTCAACCTAACTTGTTGACAAGTAAGATCAATAATTGGTTTCCTTCGGCTCTGCAAAATAATAGCAGTGACTCCGATGGGGAGGATACTATTATTCGCATCTAAGTGTGCACCATTACACGACACTAAGAAAATTATTTCTGATTATGTGCCTTCCGATGGGGAAGTGTACACGCTCTTCAATAATTTCCTATAGTCTTTTTCAACCCAGTGATCCGCAGAACAAGTCCATCCGATGGGGAGGAAGGCACTCAGAGCCGATGCGTAGACTTGTTCGCATCACTTATCGAATTGTAATGGAAGCCATGGGACCCTTAGGGTCCCTCTCCCACTTAGTAATTTAACTCGAGGAATTTTCTTAGCACAATTACACAACCAAGCACACAACCAATAACACGAAAATAAAATAATGAGAAATCATAGATTTTCCAACTTTCATGGCCCCTTGGTCTCTCATGTGCCTCCAGTCATGTCATCACTTCGTCCGCTCCTCCCTTCCTTCTGCGCATGCTACCTTGAGGGATCTCCGAGCTGAAATGAAAAGCTAATTATTTACATCATTGATCCTATACTCCATGAAGGAGTGTACATGAAATCTAGATCAACTATAAATAAAAAACTCGGCTAAACATGTGCCGTATTTAATTACAAAAATTAAATACCTAGCCTCGTCAACCCTGATGATTAATTAATTACAAAAATTGCAAGCTAATCACACAACATAATTTTGGCCATGAAGTTGGAATCTCATGCCTGTAACACAAAGTTAGACTACGCACATCCACGCATCATCCAGCAAAATAAATGTCTGAAAATTACAAAAATTAACCAATCCTAAACACACAAAGTCGGAAACCTCAGCTCTGATACCAATTGTTGAGTATGGCTTGGCGGGGTTCCTAAGCGAATACCTGGTCAATCCGAGAGACCTCTCCATGTCTACGGATTAAAAAATTAATCCGAGTGAAGACCCGTCTCCCATCGACCGTCTCGTGCCATATCGAACGATCCAAATTACAACTTAACCAATTACCAAAATTGGCCTTGTAATTTGCTCGACCGTTCGACCGCGGAAAAGGCGACGAGTTGATCGCCAGATTTTGTGTTTATGGTCAGGGTCAAGTTAAGAATTTATTCAACATATTTTGAAATCAAAATAATAAATTCTTAAACATAAAATGACGACGCATATGATCATGACAAAAAATTAACATAAGGAAATACAAGGGAGCATAGGGAAAGATATACCTTTCCGATCACCTCGGGTTTTCTACCTTATGTCCCTCCCTTCGCGGACGTCATGTGGGCGGCGATATACCTCGATCCGAGATCACCAAGAGCTCCAATCAATCCTATTCTCCAACTGTCCAAAACCCTAGCTCCTAAGGTTTGCATCGCTGGCCACTCCTTCCTCTCCCTTTGCGCTGCCGACCGCTGGAGTTGACTCTAAGCCCTCCGGACCAGCAGCGCACTTCGAGAGGAAGGTGAAGAAGAAGGAGGAGGAAATAGAGAACCTACTTCCTTGCCCAAACAACCCGAACTTTCCCTTCTCCCTCAACCTTGCGCTGCCGCAACCCCTTGGTTGCACCGCCTCCCACCGGCCGCCGATGCCTCCTCTACCCTCCCTAAGCCCCACGCAAGGTAGAGGAGATATTTGCCTTGCTGCCTTGAGCCTCATCCGGAGCTTGGTGGAGGAACTTGAGAAAACCGAAGGGGAGAACCCCTTCTTCTCTAGTTTCAGCGCCGAAACCCTAAGAGGGTGAGAGAGAGAGAGAGATGAGAGGAGAGGGGCTTGGGTATCAAACTCTTGGATTGATTAATTAGCCCTTGGATTCTTGATCTCATAGGGTATTTATAGGGCTAAGCCAGGGACTAAGAGGAGGAGTTGGTTCTTGGCCCACTAATGGATCCAAACCCGATCCATTAATTAAGATCCATTCCACTAAAGGATCTTAATTGAACTTCCTCACCAACCCCCATATTTTCATATGAGCTCCACATATTACGAGTCACCTATCCCCTTGTATTTAAGATCTCGTATGCCTATTAATTAATTAAATTACTGATAATTTAAATTAATTAACTTCTGGATCCTTGATTAGTACCACTCAACCTTATCAACGTGCCGGATCAAATCCACCTGCAGGGTTTAGCACGATGAACCTTTTGAGCTCATCAAGGGGGCATCATCATACTGACTCACCAGCACACGGATTCCATCAATAATCATCAACACATCATATTATTAATATTATTTCCTAACTTACCGGGTCTATCGATCTAACAGAATAGATCTCGCCCAGTGGTAAATCAAAGAAACAATAATTAATAATATATGCCCGATATTATTTCGGGATTAAGGGATCATCCTCTATAATATCAACTGAGGTCCTATCCAATTATCTAGTCAGTACAAATCGGATAACCTCGGGTTTTGGTCCTACTCAATGTACTCATAGCACACTAGTGTAGTTTTATGGTCAAGACCAACCACACCTAACTACACTACAATCATCTCGATGGGTTGTGCAATTCCATCTAGGTTGTGAGCCTCTATTTATGCTAAGTAAGGAACTGATAACATGATCTTCCGTGTGACACCACACACCATGTTATCTACAATGCAAAGTAATTGGACTTCGTGTATGTACTATTATAAACAAACACCTAGTGTAGTCGTGACTCTCTTTTCATAATAAAGATATTCATATAATAAAAGTCATGTCTTTCAGTATACACATCTTACATATATAGCTAACACCTTGATCTCTATATTTATGCCATATGGGAAGTCTAACTAAAAACTGGTCTAACCTCATGATTGCCACAATGAACTGCTTTCCCTTGAGTATTCAGTGCTATTAGATAGACTGAGTAACTTACAATGTCTGATTAAAGGATTACCCTTATCACAAAGGGTTTCCTGGTTATACATTCTAAGTTACACGAGTCATCTCCTAACACAAAATTAGAAAAAAAACCATTAAGTACAAATTATATCCTTCCTTGCATGGATGTGACCTCCATTTCTAGGATATGCGCAAGATTGTTCGATTAAAAGATTACCCTTGTCATATAGGCTCCTCGGGCATACAAATCTTAAGCATTTCCCCTAGATGGAAATCAATCCATACATCCATTTAATCAAATACTATATTAGAGCTTGCACCCAATGAATTAAGTATAAACTCTTCACGTAGACATTCAATCAAACAAACACTAAGCATAAACATGTCATAGACACAAGATACAAGCATATCCATAGGGTTTCATCAAATACACATCACAACTACTCCCTGCGTCCTAGAACATGAAGAATCTACTCCATAAACAAAAGAGTGTAATCCAAAGACATCAAAGGAAATATTCAACAACCCAAACGAGTGAGGGGAGAAGAAATGCTTAGCCGGAATGAAGCGAAGAGTCTTTGGAACCAATCTGTTGAGGTAATCTGTGATCCGGAGTGATCATGAGTTTTGATATTTGGGCAAAGGGTTTAAGTTAGGCTTACCCTTGTGTATTTGATATGTGTATGTGAGTGTGCAGGTTGTGCAGGTTACACATATTGGCTTGGCTGGACAACCTCGGTACGGTGAAGGGTGGAATGGAGACAAGCTGGAGGCTTGTGTGCACCCGAGGGACCTTGGTAGAGCAGGGACGATGAGCTGAGGGGCACGGACTTTGAGGCATACATGAAGGATGGCATGGAGGCAAGCTGGAGGCTTGCATGCATCCGAGGGACGGGAGCCGAAGATGAAGAGGGCGCGAAGGCAATAGTCGAGGCTGCTGGTGAGGCGTCAGTTGAGTCGTGAGGGTACGAGTGCTATGTGATTGTACTCGGGAAATCCTAGGGTTCGAGTGCGGAGTGAAATGTACTCAGGAAGGGTAACCTTAGGTGTGTGAGTAGACCAGTCGACTGCCCTAGAAGGGTGTCGACTGATGAAACTCACAGAATGTAGGCCTGGACCAGTCGACTGCCCTAGGAGCAGTCGACTGGTAACCTCGAAAACTAGCCGTTGGGTTAGCCTTGGCTAGCAATTAAGGCTAGACCAGTCGACTGGTAAATGGGCAGTCGACTGGTAGGCGAGGGTTTCAGGTTGAGTTCTATTTAAGAGAACTCGGTTCGGGCTGAGAACTCTTGACGAAACAAGCTTGATTAAGGCTTGTTAGTAGTCTCTTTGTGCTCAAAGTGTGCTTGGTGCTGTGGCGAGGTTTCTCCACCCACAAGGAGCGACAAGGGCTAGCCGGAGGTTATCCGGGGAGTGATCCACCGAAGGTTTCTTGGATTAGTCACCCTTCGGGGTGGATACCAAGTAAATCAGTAGCGTTAGCATTGTTCTTTATTGTTAGTTTCTTGTTTTATTTGTATTTCCGCTTGCGCAACTAACAACGTAGGATAAACAAGTTCGAAAAGTGCTATTCACCCCCCTCTAGCAACTGGATCGACCTACAAGTGGTATCAGAGTGAAGGACCGCTCGTGATTGGACTAACCGCTAAGAAGAGCAAAAGCTAGAGGGAAGATCAATGGAAGACAAATTTGGGGACGACATCTACACTCCACTGCCCTACGACCATGAGGATTTCACCTATTGGAAGACAAGAATGGAAACATGGTTCAGAATGGAGTGGAGCCTTAGGATTGGGCTTGAAGAGCCTGTAGGACCGGTGTCGTCGATAGAGGGGGGGGTGAATATCGACTGTAAAAATCTTCTCGCGAAACGTTGTAAACTTTTCGGTTCATACTTAAACAGAGTGTTAGTAGCGGCGGAATATTAACCAGTAAAACAGATGACAGATTGCACACGGGATTTACTTGGTTCCCAACCCCCCAGGGTTAGTACATCCAAGGCCTAAGCATGGGAATGCCCGTCCACTATTGGTCTCCTTTCTGGACTTTCCGGAGGTGGAGAAACCCGTCTTACAGTGCAATAATTACAATAAAAAATATAGGAAATTCAGTGCAGAATAATAAAAGTAAACCAAAATAAAATGGTCGAAGACTTGGCCGATCTGGACCTCCGAAGTATCGCGCACTTTCTCCTGGAGCCTCCCGGTCGTAGAGCCTTGTCTTTAGCGCTTTGTCGTCAGTCAGAAAGCTCAGAATGGATCTTGGAAGTTTTTGCACACTTGAGAGAAAAAAATTTCACATTATACTTGGAAACTTTTCAAAAATTTTTTTTCCATACTTAGAGAAATTTTCCAAAAACAATTTTCCAGTTTTCCTCATTTAGAAAAATTTTTCAAAAAAAGTTTTTCAATTTTTCCTCACTTAGAAAAATTTTCCAAAGAAACATTTTCCAAAAAAAAATTTCAAGTTTTCCTCATTTAGAAAAAATTTTCAAAAAACTTTTTCATATTTAGAAAATTTTCAGAGAAAGTTTTTCACATTATACTTAGAAAATTTTCATTTTTGAAATACTTAGATTTGAAAACATTCTTAAGCATTTATTTACTTTACTTTTTGAAAAGGAGATAAAAATTTTGAAAAATAAAATTTTGAAAAAAATTATTTTTCTCCTTTCCATTCTCTCCCCCTTTGCCATATATCAAAAAAACGATTATAGCAAAAAAATTAGAGTAAAAAATGAATACTGTATTGAAGCAACTCTAATAAGCATGAACTGGACCAAACCAAATTAAGCTGTTCTTGTTCGGGTCCTGTCTAACCTAGTTAGCTACTTACCAACTGTCATAAATAGTAGCTTTCGCTAGGGTTAGTCAAGTTAAGTGATCTGATCAAGTTAGATTTTCTAAACTTGACACTTAACCTGATTACTGTTCAATTGGTATTTATTACCCCAATTACTACAGATGCATTAACTTAAAGCATCTTGAATCAAGGTATAGACCTAAGCATCTCAACCTAGTCTAGGTTATAAATCAAAAGTATCTTAAGGTACTTGTGAGATGCTGGCTTCTAAATCTATAGGTGCATGCAGTTCTAGGGTTAGGGCCTAAGCTAGGTCTATTTATGAAAAAATCCTAGTTTTGAAGGGGGTAAGTTTAAACAAAAAAAAAAACTAAGTCGGAAAATCATTTTAAATTTTAAGACAAAAAAAAAGATTTTTCACAAAACATTAATTAACAGATAATAAATAAAATAATTTTTGAAAAAAATGCAGATCAATCCTATTCTACTAAGCATAACCCTAACTAGCTTCTTAGTGAGCTAAACTCAGACTCAAGTAACGGTTTGGTAAAAATATCAGCTAAGTTTGACTTTGAGTCCACATGATTAAGGACTATTTCACCCCTGGCTACATGATCTCTTACAAAGTGGTGTTTAACTTCTATATGCTTTGTTCTTGAGTGTTGAATTGGGTTTTTAGTTAGATTGATTGAGCTTATGTTATCAATGTAGACTTGGGTTTGGGTGTAATCAAGCTGGAAGTCCTTAAGAGTGTGCATTATCCATAAGATTTTCAAATTTGAATTCAGAATTATTTTTAAGATTTTCAAATTTGAATTCAGAATTATCCTTAAGATTTTTAAATTTGAATTCAGAATTATCTTTAAGATTTTTAAATTTGAATTCAGAATTATCCAAAGAATTTTCAAATTTTTCAGAATTAAAATTATTAGAATTTTCAGAATTAAAATTAAGATTAATTTTAGAATTAATTTCAGAATTAATTTTAGAAATTAACGAATTAATATTACAGATTACAAGGTTAATTTCTGATATTTTAGCATTATTTACTTTTTCTAATTGGTCATGCAAGATATCTATTTGATTATGCAATACTTCTAATTTATCAGAAAAATTATCTACATAGGATCGTGTAGGAATTTGAAAAATTTTCGGAACGTAAATTTTGCGTACCTTTGCCGGACACTTATTTTTGTAATGTCCGTACCTTTCACATTTGAAGCAGTTGATGTGGTCCTTGTTCCTCTGGACTCCTGGCGCTGGTGCCTCCTTTGCTTCCGATGGTGTAGTTCGAATCTTATGAGTAGGACACTGATTTTTGTAGTGTCCTCTCTCCCTGCACTTAAAGCATATAACACGAAATTTAAAATTTGACATTTAGAATAAAATGTACCTTATTCACCCCTGGGCTCCCCCTCATTTCCTGGCATCTTTGCTCCATCGGCGGTTAGTCCGGTGAAGAGCAGTCTGGCTCCGATACCACTTGTTGGATCGGAGAAATCGATAGAGGGGGGGGGGTGAATATCGATATAAAATTTTTGAAAAACTAGAGCAGTTACGCGGCGGAAAATAATAGAACACACACAAACACAAGTCGGTTTTACTTGGTTCGGAGTCGCGGTCAGCTCCTACTCTAAGGCCCACGGTCCTTGACCGTTTACTTTGGGCAATTCTATAATCGCAAGAAGAATTTTACAGATCGAGTACAAGAATAGAATTAGAATTTAAATTGCAACACTTTTCGTAAAATAATTTTACCGACGCAGATCGAAGTTCAGAGCAGAGGGTCGACAGCGGCGCTAGAATCTCGAAGTCGAAGCTTGTCGGAGCGTAGCGCTTGAACGAAAGTGTGTGGAGCATTGAGAGCGATGTGTATTGAAGCCGTGGGGGTGAACCCCCTTTTATAACACCCATGGGGGTGCCTGTGTCGATTGGGGTGCCTACACGTGGCCTTCCCTGCGCGATCTCTTATCCGCAGGCTCGGTCAGCGCTTATCCATCTTCACTGGGGCGCCTGAGCTGATGGGGGCACCCGTATGGTCCCGGGCGCCTAAGCTGAGTATGTCCAGAGGCTTCGTGATAGTTTTGCTTCGCTTGCTTTGTTTTAGCCTTCAACTGGGGCGCCCGTATCCATACGGGCGCCTAACCCCAGTGGGGTGCCTCACTCCTTTGAGGCGCCTGAGCTGCAGAAACACGGTCCTTCGATCCCTGCAACCAAGGTTAGTTCCAAAACAAAAAGAAGCAAATATGTTAGCCATTATTTACAGCCTAAGCTGTCTTGGTTCTGACTTTGGGTTTCCCAAATGGACCCTAGGTCGAACCGACGCCTACTGTTCCCTCACATGGGGAATGCATCCTCACCTACTCCTCTCAGGAGAGTTTATCTTTTGCCAACCGGCTCCTCCGGTTGGACTTTTGCCCAATCCACCTGACCAGGTCTTCGTGCCCAACTTCTAGTCAGGTCTTCCGTGCCCAGCCCTTTGCCAGGACTTCTTGCCCAGTCCTCGACCAGGACTTCTTTGGCCAACTTCCGGTTAGATCTTCTTGCCCAGTCCTTGACCAGGACTTCTGGCCCAACCCTTTGCCAGGACTTCTTGCCTAGTGTACCTAGGACTTTTCCTGCACACTCAGTAAGCTTGTTAGATCACAATAACACCTTAACTCCTGAACCCTTTGCCATTATCAAAACCTAGGTTTGACTTGGGTGCTTCCTGCACCAACAATCTCCCCCTTTTTGATTTATAGCAACACGGTTCAACCACTTTTCAAAATAAACTCAAATTTAACTTTCAAAATTAAGTTAACCTGTCAAAAATTAACCATGATTTCAAAATAAAATATTCATTTCTGTTAAAACCTGTCTTACAAAACCCATAAGGTTAACGTGATTGATAACACTAGATTGGGTGAGACAAACTAGGTTGTGAAAATCAATTGAAGCTATCCTTAATTCTAATTGGATCCAAATCAATAAATACTTTATGTGTAGGAATATAAAGATTTGGACCAATAGATGTTGGATAGTGGATGCTCCAGATACATGACTGGAGACAAATTAAAATTCACCAAACTCAAGTTCAAGAACCTAGGCTCAGTAGCATTTGGCAACAATGCTACGCTCAAGGTCATTGGGTCAAGTAACATTGAACTCAAATCCGATTTTGTAATTAAAAAGGTACTGTTGGTTGAGAATTTCAAATTTAATTTGCTCAGTATAAGTCAATTATGTGATACTGGCTATGTAGTTACATTTACCAACTCTGACTGCCTAATTAGAAATCTTCAAGACTCACAAGTCATGCTTAAGGGTATTAGAAAAAAATGTTTATACTATCAATCTACCTGTAATACCAAAATACCTCTTAACTCAATTAGAAGAATCCAACCTCTGGCATCGGAGACTAGGTCACACAAATGTTAGACTAATTTCCAAAATTACCCAGCTTGGTCTAATTAAAGGAGTACTGAAAATTAAGAACTATGAAAACACAATATGTAACTCATGTAATCAAGGTAAACAAACCAAGTCTAATCACAAGCCACACTTGAGCTCGTACACCTTGATCTATTCGATTCAAATGGAGCCAAGTCACTAAGCGGGAACCGGTACTGCTTAGTCAGTATCGATGATTATTCTAGGTTTACCTGGGTTAGGCTTCTAAAGACTAAGGATGAAACCCTAAACCTATTTGTTGACTTATGCAAGGTAATTCTCAAAATTGTGAGATCAATTCTGAAAATATTGAAGATATTTTTGAGGATAAATTTGAAGATATTGAAAATGAAATTCTTTTAGATAATAACTTAATTATGGATAATGTAGAAGATTATTACAAAACTTTAGCTAGTTGCCCAAATTACACCACCTACATTGACGATATTAAAGGATGTAATTTTGAGGATGAGGAGGAAAAAGAATTATCTGAGATCAAGGCTATAGTTAATAAAGTTCACAAAGATTCAAACAAATCAGAATTATTAGAAAAACTTGAAAAGATAAATAAAGAATAAATAGTAAAGGAATCAGAAATTTTTGAAATAATGAAAATGATGAAGCTAAACCCACAATTATTAACTAACCCAGAAATGTTAAAATTTAAATCTTAACAATTTTTTATACTAAATAATCATTAATTAATTCAAATTCAAATTAATTCTTAATTAATTCAATTAATCCGTAATTAATTCAAATTCTAATTAATTCTTAATTAATTCAATTAATCCGTAATTAATTCAAATTCTAATTAATTCAATTAATCTGTAATTAATTCAAATTCTAATTAATTCAATTAATCCTTAATTAATTCAAATTCAAATTCTTAATTAATTCAACCTTAATTAACTTTGAATTTAGATCCAATTAATTCTTAAATAACTTAAACTCGAATTAAATAAAATCTTACCCAAACCGTAACAATTAACTTAATAAAATTTAATATGTCAAAGTGGGTTGGTATATTCGTGGGTTCACACATCATGTATCAAATCGGAAATTTGATACATCGTTAGAAACTTAATTAAATATTTTGACTTGTTTGAATCATGCATTAATGCCATGAACATGCATATGCTATTTCTTTAAAATTTATGCCATGTCATTCATGTTTAATTTTATGCATGATATAGAACGGTTATAGGAAAAAGATTAATTGAAACTTGATCAACCTAGTATTAGGAGGAGGTGAGATGATAGTACATTAGGGAAGTCATCTGGTGGAACTAGCCGAAGTTACTGATCCAAAACCTAAGCTAGTTAGACCAAAATTTTTCAAGAAGTAATTTAAAAATGAAATTTCGTTAAAAGGCTTTGTCAAGGAAAGGGTTGATGATCCAATAAGGCTACGACCAAAGAAGGCCTCTGTGCCTCGCCAAGACCTGGAAGCTGATTACCGAAAATCAAATTCACTTTACTATTTGATAAATTTGAATCTAACACAAGTTTCAATTAAATCTCAGATTTAACAATGAATTAAGAAAAATGATTCAAGTATCTCACAATGCACCCATAAGGCAACCATGCTTGCTGTATTGAGACATCTAGAATCATTAAGATGTTAAGGACTAATAAATTGAAAAATATTTTTCAAAATTGTTAGAATATTTTTCTAAAAATGTATTTAAAAAATAGTGCTTCAACATAGTAATGCTTTTATGGAATTCATGCTTGTCTGATTGATTATATATGGTAGATTTTCAAAAAATTATATTCCTTTGAAAAATTGTTTGACCTACACAATTAGACACAACCTCTTAGGTCAACACTAAAGTCCCTTAAGACACTTAGATAGAGTCAAACGGTGTTGAATACAGGGGGGATTGTTGGGGTTGCAAGGTTGTAAGCATAGTCCCACATCGAAAACATATGGAAAAGATCATAGGCTTATAAGGAAAAAAGATATCTCCATTGGCATGAGGCCTTTTGGGAGAGACCAAGAGTAATACCATGAGGGCTTAGGCCCAAAGTGGACAATATCATACCATTGTGGAGATATCTAAATTCCTTTCGGTCCTAACAATTGGTATCAGAGCCAGGTCGCTCTTCACCGGACTAACCGCCAGAAGAAGCACGAGCTAGAGCCATGATTCAGATCTAACCATGTGGGTTAAGCCTTAAAATAAAGGATGTGTGAACTCCTGTGTCTTGATCAAGAGAACCAGACACCAGGCAGAGAAGTCCTAGTTGCGGCTAGGCAGTGAAGGCCTAGTAGGTCGGGTTGACCGAGGGACAGAAAGTCCTGGTGGGTTAACGATCAGACATCAAACGAAAAGGGTTTCCGCTTGAGGGGGGCTTGTGGTCCTTTGTTTGAGCGGGGGATTGTTGGGGTTGCAGGGTTGCTAACATAGTCCCATATTAAAAACACATGGGAAAGATCAAAGGCTTATAAGGAAATAATATATCTCCATTGGCATGAGGCCTTTTGGGAGAGTGATAAGTATCATTTTATCGATCATTTCATATGATAAAAACTGTGTTTGACCCATATTTTACTTGCGTAATTGTGGATTTACCCTAGGTTTTAGGATTTACATTCATTTTGGACTTAATTACAAATTTTGATATTTTTGAATTGTTTTGTCACTAAATTGTTGATCTACTTTTGTAGGCTTGGAAGGATCATGGACCTAGGTCATGTTGAGTCAAAGTTGAGTCAAAAGTGGACTGGATCAAGTGGTCAAGTGTCGACTAATATGGACCATCCGATGCAAGAACGATTAGATTTAGACCATCTGAGAACTTATGATCAATCCGAGTTGGGATTAAGGTTAATCAAGCGATCAGATCATGATCTGAAGAATTCAGCCCAATCGGAGATCATCTAGCCGTTGGATCACGATCAGAGAGATCTAGACCATTCATTCAAAGATTATCTTGATCTGAGCCATCCGTTGCAAATTTGGAAGATCCGAGCTACCCCGAGGATGATCCTGACCTCTAATCAAGATCTAGGAAATTTGAACCAAATCGGACGAAGATCAGTCGTTGGATGGAAGTGAAATGATCTCAGTCGTCCATTGGTTAACTACTTAAATAACTTCCCCTGTTCAGATCTCGTGTCGCGTCTTCGCAGTTCATAGCTCAGTTCTTCATTTCTTCACTTGTTCTTCGTTTTCTTCGGCGATTTCTCCATCTGAAGGCGTGACCACCTCGAATTCGACTTTGGAGCAAGATCTGAATCGTTGGAAGAAGCTTCAATGGCAATTCAAGCTCGGATTTACATCAGAACAAGGGCTGATTGAGGATTTCGTCAGTTTCTGATTTTTGATCAATTTGATCGTGATTCTGTGATGTTTTCTTCAATCGGAGATATCTGGAGGGTCTCTGGAGCACTCTGATCATCACCCAATCTTCATAGCATTCTTTCATCGCCAGATCAAAGGGATCGGATTGGATTTTCCAGCTGCGTGCAAATCTGTGAGCAGATTTGAAATTGGAGATATTTTTCCAGTGATTTGCGAGTTGAAGGGGTTCTTGGCTTGCCCTTGTGTGACGGCAAAGAGGTCTTGAAACATGGGAAGGATCGAGGCTTAGTTTTCAACGCATTTCTTTTGTTTTAGTTGTAATCTCAATTCTGCAAACCAGTTCTGTTTCTACACTCGTATCAGCTGTCCAATTTCATTTCTGCATTGTTTCTTTCTTAATTAGGGTAAAATTCTGCAAGTACACAATTAGGAAGCTTGTTTACAGAACAATTGTCTCAATTTCAGTTTGATTCATGAATTAGTTTCTTATGTTTCAACTTATAGCTGCGTATCAGTCTTTTAAGTTTAAGTGTTTCAGTTTTGCAAGTTGCGTATCGAATTTTCTCCTTTGTATCAGTTTCAAAGTTTGATGTCCTAATTCTTGTATCAAGTTGGGGCAGTCGAATTCTTTTGCTTTGTTTGTTTTTGCTTAGAATTGTTGCTGAACTTCTATATGCAGTTTCTGCATTTCCTGAACATGCCGATTTTTCCACTTGCATATCAATTCCACCTTTCAGTTTCTGAATTTGCTTGTTTGATCTGCACTTAGCTGAAGTTGCATTTTTGCCTTCGGATTTGATTCCTGAGTATTTCTACTGCATTTCTGAATGGCTTTGCCTCATTGTTGCATTCAATTTTACAGTTTTTAGCTGTATAATTTTGTTCCTGCCGCAGTTACATTCTTGGCATTCTGAATTGCTCAATCCTTTACTTCATTGTTGCATTGTTTCTTTTATTCAGAAGATCATGTCACTGATAGCTTTATTAATTTCTAAATCGATTTGATCAGTTTGCATTGTATCAATTTCTGCATTTGCTTTGTATCAGTTTATACTCTGCATTTAGTTCATCTATTGGCACATTAGTTTTTCCCCTTGTGTATCAAGTTTGATTCATTTTATTTTCCACTTTGTATCAAGCTTAAACTACTGGATCGATTGTTGTCAAGTTACCTGCAATTGTTAGTGAGCTAAGGGTTTGAAATCAGTTAGTTTTTTCATTTGGCTATTTCTGAATTTTCTTATCCATGTTTGCATTATTTGCTTCTTAATTTTGTAATTTGTGTTTGTTTTCTTTAAATTCGATTGCTGAAGTAAGTCTTGCACTAGTTCAATCAAGAATTTAGACACGGAATTGTTTCATTTGCTTAGCATTTGTTTTGCATTTTATATCAGATTTGTTTTACAAAATCGGTTAAGTGCTTTAGTTGATTTGAATGTTCATTAATTGAATCCTTAATTGTCATACCTAGTTCAAGTTTGTTTACATTGTGTTTACTTCTTTTCATTGTGTTTACATCTTTAATTGAAACCAAACCCAAATTTTATTTGAAACCCAAAAATATCAACGATACATAAACTCGAGCTCGAATCGAACCATCTCAACTAGCCATTGGAAAAATACGACCTGTGGCCCCTTTACTACGCTTTTATTCTTTGATTGCAAAAAGAGTTTCCAGCTTATAAATATCTAAATTTGAGACCCACTTTCGTGACAGCTATCTCGGGTCCATCAGAGAGCCCAAGAGCAAAACCATGAGGGCTTAGGCCCAAAGTGGACAATATTATACCATTGTGGAGATATCTAGATTCCTTTCGGTCCTAACAGAGCCCTTCGAGATTTCAATGGATAAGCACGGGAAGAAGGTTAGGCCTAAATATTGGAATCAAGAACAACAAGCATAATCAAAAGCCAATGAGAAGGTAATTAGTATTTTGATAAATATTTTTCCTAATAATATTTTGAGTTGTGTAGGTGAGTACAAAGATGCATGTGAGTTATGGAAAAAGGTAGAAGAATATCATGAAAAATCTACACAAGTCAAAATAGTGGAAGAATCAAAAGAAGTGGATTCGATGGTCCAAGAGAAAGAAAAAGGAGGAGAAGTATCAACATCTTCAAGTGAGGTAGAGGAATTGAGTGAGAGATCATCAACCTCATCAAGGAAAGAGGAAGTATCAAGTTCAAGAATTGAGGGGGAGGAGAGACCCTCATTAATCCCGAATCAAGAGGAAGCATCCACCTTATCCAAGGTTGAAGAAGAAGTCAACCTAGCCTCCACCTCCACCAAAGCAAAGAAAAGGATCATATTATATGCTTTGGGTGCAATGAAAAGGGACACTACAAGGATAAGTGTCCAAATTGTAAGAAAAAGGAGGTACACTCTAAACCCATCTCAAATCAATTAAATGCTAACATGAGTTGTAGGAATGAGGAAGCTCAAGCCAAAAAGAAGAAAATCCGATGCTTCACATGTGGAGAGCTAGGGCACCACCACTCCAAGTGTCCAAGAAAAGGAGAGCTAAAGAATTGGGACACTTGAGAAGATGGGAGAAGGAGGAAAGGAAGAAACAAAGATCACATCAAGGGGGAGCTTCAAGGGTAAGGGAGGTAATTCCTAACCCTAAGTTAAAATGCAATTCAATTTTGAGTTCCTCCATGAATGTCAAAAATAGTGCAAATTATTCATCCATGCATGCTAGATTTAATGAAAAATGCTTGATGGTGCATAATTTTGGATTTAAGTATAATGATAGGAATAGGAGTAACAAGGTAGATGATAATCCTAAGAAAAACATGCATCATGATAGACCTAAGACCGTTGTACCTAGGGATCAAGGCACAAACTCCAAGAAGGGGAGACACGTGCCTAAGAAAATGGGTAGGTCTAGGAATGTGCAAAATGGACTTAATGACACTAAGGTTGAAAACTTAGAAAGGGGAAATCAAGCCTTGAGGGCAAGGCTTGATAAGTTGGAAAAGACCCTAGAAAGATTCAAGGTTAGATCTAAGGGCTTAGATTTGGTGTTGGGTAGTTTGAAACCCAACTATGACAGGTCGGGTTTGGGATACCGATCTAAGACTTCCAAGGCCAACAAAAAGAAGTATGCTGGGGAAGCATACAATCATGGCAAGGAGGGAAAGTCCAAGAATGGCAAGGGGGTGCCATTCAAAGGGAAAGAAAATGACTTAACCAAGGACAATGTGTCCAAGGTTAAGAAGGTTAGATTTGTAGGCCAAGAATCACTGGGGCTCACCGGTGTGACCTAGTATGGATTGAGTCACCTAGAGAGGTGGCTAAGGCTAAGAGCTCAAGTGGGAGCTCTAGGAGCCTTTGGGGTCCATGGTAAATGGATCTCAAGAGGTTTTCTCCTAGGAAATTAGAGGAAATGTGCCAAAAAGGGTTGGAAGACTTGGGTAAGTCTTAATCCAAGGGAATTGACACATCAAAAGGAAATTTAGGGAGAAAAGGATGAAAATATGGTTATATTGGAGCAAATTAGGTTTTAATGGATAAATACCATATAATTCAGTGCTAGAAATGTATTATGGTCGGAAATTAGAAGATACATTAAGGAGAAGTCAAAATTAGAACTTTTAGATGAGTTTAAATGATATAATTTAGGAAGAATGGGATTTCGTGTCAATCTTGGGATTCAGAGTGCATTTGTTAGGAAACATATTTTTCCCAGGTAGACATTGGCTCCACAAATCTTCTCACGAAATTTCAGATTTTTTGGAGATTTGTGGAATTAACTAGGCATTACTGAAGTTGGGATGAAAACCTGAAATTCAGGTATTAGTCGACTGCCCTGGGGCAGTCGACTAATCTTAGCCCAGAAACCTTCTGTTCATTTTGGCAGTCGACTGCCTCAGGGGCAGTCGACTGATCCGAAGGTTTACATAGGGAAGGCCTATTAGATGATAAGAAATTGCAAAATTGAAATCATAGGAAAGTGTCATGCTATCTTGTGTGATTTTATGGATTGACTTTATATGATTTGAAGATTCATAGACTAATATTGGATGATATTGGATAATTAACTCTTGATGAATGAAAAGATATGAAATTTTCCCATATATGTCTAGGATTAGGAGATAAAAAGAGAAAGGAGAGTTAAGAACAATTCCATGTATAAAATCATAATTGTGAGTCTTGGCAAACACATGGAATTCTAGATAGATTTCAAAATTGATACAAAATGCCAATTTCTTGAGAAAATTCGAGAATGTACCAAAAGTCAAGCACATTTGTAGTTTTCATGGAATCATATCTTTCTAGGATAGGGTATATTCTAGCAAATGTGCTTGCAAACTTTTTAGATTGATCAAGGTTTGATGAGTTCTTGTTGGCACTAGGGATAAGGTTGCTTGGGGCAATCCTTTAATGGTGTCCAAGGGGGAAGAACTTGGAAGTTGAGTTGGGTAGAACTTGACCTGGTGTTATGGTGTTAAGTTGGGTAGAACTTCACCATGGTAAATTGAAAATTGGGAGAAGGCATAGGTTAAGGGGGAGGTTGCCTCCTAGTTTGCCTTAATTTTCATAAGAAATTTTTGGGTTTTATGACAAACTTGGGAATGGTGATAGATACATGGTTGGATGTATTTTTCCCAAGTAGGTATGGGTACCATAAAGTTCTCCACAAAATTTGAAAATTTTTGGAGGTTTGTGAAAATTTTGGCATAATTCTGAATTTGGCCAGAAAAGCTGATATTCAGAGTATCAGTCGACTGCCATGGGGGGCAGTCGACTGGCCAGGGATGATTTGTGTATCAGCAGCTGGTTTTGTGTCCAAAAGATAAGAAACAAGTGTATGGGGGTCTAGTACACTGTGTTTAGAATCATTGGGGATTAAAAGAACCGATAATTGGGATATTATTGGGGTCCTTTTGATGTTAGGCAAAGGGGGGAGAAGTGTTGGGTTTAAGTGGGAAACCAAACATGCCTTTGTGGGAAACCCTAGGTTTATGGGGAGTTGAGATTAAGGGGGAGCATGGTTGCTCCATTTTTGGCGTAAGGGGAACCTTGGAGAGGTTCTTAAAAAGCCTTTGTAAGTCCAATATAGGGGGAGCTTTGGAAGAAGCTTTAAAAAGTCTGTTTTCGTGAAAAAGTCCTAACTTGGAGGGTTAAGTGTGAAAAGTCCTAACTTGGAGGGTTAGGTGTGAAAAGTCCTAACTTGGAGGGTTAGGTGTGGGGATGCCTTGGGATAGGATCCATGACATGTATGCATTGCATATGCATTGACGGTGTAAGTCCAAGAGAGAGTCTTGGCAACGTAAGTCTAGTTGTTTGTTTAGCATTGGTTTTTGCTATTCTATTACTATTTATTTTTCCTAACTTAAATGTATTGTCAAACATCAAAAAGGGGGAGATTGTTAAGGAAATCTGTAATCCGGAATGATCATGAGTTTTAATGTTTGGGCAAAGGGTTTTAATTAGGTTTACCCTTATGTATTTGATATGTGTATGTGAGTGTGCAGGTTGTGCAGGTTACACATATTGGCTTGGTTGGACGGCCTCGGTACGGTGAAGGGTGGCATGGAGACAAGCAGGAGGCTTGTGTGCACCCGAGGGACCATGGTAGAGTAGGGACGATGAGCTAAGGGGCACAGACTTCGAGGGATGCGTGAAGGATGGCATGGAGGTAAGCTGGAGGCTTGCGTGCATCCGAGGGACGGGAGCCGAAGATGAAGAGGGCGCGAAGGCAATAGTCGAGACTGTTGGTGAGGCGTCAGTTGTGTCGTGAGGGTACGAGTGTTGTGTGATTGTACTCAGGAAATCCTAGGGTTCGAGTGCGGAGTGAAATGTACTCGGGAAGGGTAACCTTAGGTGTGTGAGTAGACCAGTCGACTGCCCTGGAAGGGAGTCGACTGATGAAACTCACAGAATGTTCTCAGGCCTGGACCAGTCGACTGCCCCAGGAGCAGTCGACTGGTAACCCCGAAAATTAGCTGTTGGGTTAGTCGTTGGCTAGCAATTAAGACTAGACTAGTCGACTGGTAAATGGGTAGTCAACTGGTAGGCGAGGGTTTCAGGTTGAGTTCTATTTAAGAGAACTCGGTTCGGGCTGAGAACTCTTGACGAAACAAGCTTGGTTAAGGCTTGTTAGTAGTCTCTTTGTGCTCAAAGTGTGCTTGGTGCTGTGGCGAGGTTTCTCCACCCACAAGGAGCGATAAGGGCTAGCTGGAGGTTATCCGGGGAGTGATCCACCGAAGGATTCTTGGATTAGTCACCCTTCGCGGTGGATACCAAGTAAATCGGTAGCGTTAGCATTGTTCTTTATTGTTAGTTTCTTGTTTTATTTGTATTTTTTCTTGCACAACTAACACGTAGGAAGAACAAGTTCGAAAAGTGCTATTCACCCCCTCTAGCAACCAGATCGACCTACACAATCCTTCACCGAGAGAGAGATGGATGATGACAGAGAAGCTTTTGAATCATTAGAATCTCGTCGAAAAATGGATGGTGGCTAATAGGTGGAATTTCCCAAGGGAGAAACTTCCTCCCCAAGAAAAGGGTAGAGTTTCCCTTTATAGAAGGGGTGGGGGGTGGGGGAAGCCCCCTGCTCCCTAGACGGTATGATTGTGTAAATCTGGATGACCGACCCCTAGAGGCGGTAAATTAGCACAACACGACCTAGCCGTGTGAGCTTCTGGGTGATGACCAGCACAGTCATGCGGATTCGCATGGCAGGCTATGTTCTTTTCAGCAGCAATGACACTACGTGCCATTTGGCATGACCAGGCCATGTGGATGGTCGTCGGAGCTCACATGGTAATTCCAAATTGCATAACCTGGACGTGTGACTTATAGTAGAGTCACACAGTCGTATAGAACCACACGAACCTGGCGACTTATAGTAGAGTCACACAGTCGTGTAGAACAACATGAACCTGGCTGCTTCTCACTCCAACTTTCATTTTTGATCCATTTTTACTTCATTTTCGCTCCGTATCGTATCCTTTCAATAAAAATAAATATAGAGCAGATCTCCGAACAAAATGATGTAATTATGCCAATAAGATAACATGCAAGGGTACGATAATGAAGATAAGAGCCAAGAAAAGCAAGTAAGTGAGCATAAATAAGAGTATAAAAACATGTCTAACCTATGCTCATTAACCATCCTCTTGACTTGTCATGCTTTGGGCAAATATTTATGAGTAATAATCCTAACAAAAGGCCTTTGGGTATACATCTCCTTTATCAAAGGAGTGGTGAATCCTCTGTGGACTATTCAAATACTTTTGGGCATATTTACATATACTCAATTAACCCAAACTTACACCTCATAGTGTTAGGATGTATACTAAAAGCCTAACTTTTATACGGACATCTACATTTTGAATGAGAATCATATGATTATTGTTTGCATAATTATACATTGGTTATTTATGTGCATATTGTCTGATACTTTATATTGTAGATAACATGGTGTGTGGTGCCACATAGAAGATCATGTTATCAGTCCTTTGTAGAGTATAAGTAGAGGCTCACAACCTAGATGGTTTTAGACAAACCATTGGCATGGTTATAGTGTAATTTGGTATTGGATTATCTTGACCATATAATTACATTAGTGCACTTTGTGTGTATTGAGTAGGACCGATATAGAGGTGATTCAATTTATACTGACTATATAATTGAATCAGACCTCAGCTATTATGGGGTACATGCTCTTAATCCCGATATAATAACAGACACATGTACATAATATCTATTTCTTTAATTTACCAGTGGGCGAGATTTATTTGTTAAATCGATAGGCTCGGTAAATTGGGAAATAATATTATTTATATGGTGTACAGTTAATTATAGAAGGAAATCATGTCCTAATGTGTCAGGTTGATGATGTCCCCTTGAGGAGTTCATAAAACTCATCATGTTAAATCCTGCAGGTGGACTTGGTCCGACATGATGATAATGTTGAGTGGTACTACTCATGGAGTTAGATATTAATTAATTAAATTGTCAGTAATTTAATTAATTAATGGCATTCGATATCTTAAACATGGAGAGAATTTTGTACACATAATAGGTGGAGCCCATATTTAAATATGGGGGTTGGTGAGGTAGATCAATGATGATCCTTTAGTGGATTGGATTATCATTAATGGATCGGGCTTTGATCCATTAGGTGGCCAAGACCCAACTCCTCCTCATGGTCCCTATTGTAGCATATAAATACCTCATGTGTCATCAGACCAAGGCATGCCATCCAACACATACCAAACCCTAAGGCTTTTCTCTTCTCTCCCTCTCCTTCTCTATCCTAGGGTAGCCGGTGACCTTCTCTTCTTTCTTCTCTCTTCTCTTCTCTTGGTTGGTGGCGCGAGGAAGTAGAGGGTCTTTCTCTTCTTCCATCTTGGCTGGTGCAGTCTTGAGAAGTAGAGGAAGAGAGAGCCAGCAGCAAAGGAGAGCTCGGTGGTGCTCAGCGCCGCACGCAAGGGAGAAGGAGAACCGGCGGCTAGGGTGTTTGTGAGGAAGAGAATTCTTTCTCTTCTCCCTCTTCTTTATCTTCCTTCACTTCCTCTTCTTTGCTTCCTTGTGGTCGGCGTATCTTGGAGCCTTGAAGTGGCCGGCGGCGCAAAGGGAGGAGAGGAAGGTGGTGGTTGGTACCCTAGTGGCTAGGGTTTTCGGCGCAAGGAAGAGGGAAGGAAAAGGAGGCTTTGCATTAGTCTTGGTGACTTCGGTTCTTGGAAGATCGTTGCCCACTCGACGCCCAAGAAGAGGTTGGGTCATACAATAGAAGATCACGAGGTAAACAAGAAGGTATAACTTCTTGTTTTGGTTCCTTTCATTTGATCTTGTTTAATTAATTATTGTATGATTAATTATTGTCATGGACCCCGATGATAAACACAAAAACTGGCGATCCATACATCGTCTATTCCATGGCTAACCGATTAGACGAGTGAGATTGCTTGAACAACAGGTTTGTTCAAGCGACCACTTGAATCGGTTAGTACGATGATATGTCAATTGTTTGGGAAATTGTTCTCCATTCGGATTGGTTTGGATTAATGAAATTTTAATCCAGGGAGATGGAGAGATTTCCCATGCACAACCACTGAAACCCAACAATTGGTATCAGAGCCAATGGTTTCCGGTTTTGTGTATTTTGGATTCGCTTACATTTTATGCATTTATCATATATTATATTATGCTGGATAATAGTAGGATGTGTGTAGGCTAACTCTTTGGTTACAGGCATAAGATCCGACTATTATGGCTCAATATGTTGTGTATGTGATTGTGTGTGCATGTGTGTAATTTTATTTGGATCCTCGGGGTTGACGAGGCTAGATAGTATTTAATTTTTGTAATTAAATATGACAATTGTTTAGCCACACATTTTAGTTTACATTCGATCTAGATTTTTTGTACACTCCTTCATAAAGTATAGGATCGAAGCATGTAAATTAAAATAGTTTTTTTTATCTCGGCTCGGAGAACCTCTTCATGTAGTTTGTGCATGGTGCTTGGAGGTGGAGACGAGGTGGCGACACAACGGGAGGCATATTCAAGAACAAAAATCCATAATATTTGGAATTTATTTTTCTTATTTATTGCTTTTTGTTGATATGCTTGTTGTGCTTGCATGGTAAAATTCCTCAATTATAAATAACTAAGTGTGAGAGGGATTCTAAGAACCCTATGACCTCCATTACAAATTTGACATGTGATGTGAACATACTTGCGCGTTGATTCTGAGTGTCTTCCTCCATATCGGATTAGTTTGTTGTTAGTGATATGAGAGAAGTGTCCTAAGGCAATCGCCTTATGATTGTAAACATTTATTTTAATAAATGATAATTCACTATTTGAGTATACATGTTTATGTATTTGATTGGGATCTTAAACTCATCTACTGAATGTCCGCAATACAACTCACAGCATAAGAGAATTTGTGATGGGATCACAACTAGTGATTATTTCTAAATGTGCAAATGTGAAGTATTGAAAATATCCCTAGTCGATGAATTGATAAATACGGACACTATCAATTCTGTTGAGACTAGCATGGGTTATTCTCTAATCAGCTGATTCTCACTGGCTGGTGACATTGGGATGTCCGGAGATAAACATGGATGCTAGTTAAGGGAACTAGTTCATTGGAGTGACTAGCTGTAAGACTTCATAGAGTTATCTATATAGATATGTCAATGAAGTTCTTACTGCGGCTTAAGTGCGATGTTCCTTTGACTTGCGGTGTTCAAGTCATCTTGGTCATGGAGACTCATACTTTAACATCTTAAGCAAGCATCTCCAAGGAGATGTGGACCCAGGATGATTGGGTATAAGCCGAAGTGCCCGAAGATGTTTGAACAGCCTACAAAGGATTCACCACTCCTTGCGAGGAGATGTATACCCAGGCCTATCGTCGGATTGTTACTCAAAATCTCTGGCCAGAGTATATCATGTTTGGAGTGCGAGTCTCTAAAATACATGAGAGTAACTAGAAATCCAAAGGACGAGAAAGACACTACTTGGGCTAGGTGTGACGTAGTCAGCCTAGTGGGGACTGACACAAATAAACCGTGTCCTGAACCAAGTGGGTATAAGATGGTGAAGGGAATGGGGCACGATTCATTAGAGCTGCTGAAGGGTTTCAGAATAATTTCTTCTGAGGTCAAACCGTTGATCTTTCGATTAATTGGGGATCATGATGTACTACTAGGTGCCACTCATGATCGTTCTATAATTTGTTGATTATAGACGGCCAACATAAATCGAAAGCCTATTTAGTCACACGCACTACGAGTAATCCGAGGGATTTAAAATGAGTTGAAAATTGGATTTTCCGATCAAGAGAAATAAGTCGAATCTGAGTTAATCAGAGGCGCAATGGAAGCTAAAAATTGGCTAAGTCTTTTGAAGGCTTTTTGGGCGAATTAAATGAGTTTAATTCGCGTTGGTTCGGCTCGGTTTGGGCCGGCCAAAGAGGGTGCCAACCCTCCTTGGTTGGCCGGCCACTTATTGGGGAGAAAACCAATTAATTTTGGTTTAATTAATAAAGTAAATCTAGCGCGATTTATTTTATAAATTATGGATAAATAAATTTGTATAAAAAAATTTATATAAATAAATTTATAGAAATTTATTCTTTTTATGGAAGTTAAAATAATCCATGAATTGGTTTATTTTAATTTTATAAAATCAATTATGAATTGATTTTTCCATAATAAGAAAGATTATAAATTTCTTATAAAATTTATTCCATAATAAAAGGAGAGATTAATTAGTTTTATTATAAAGTTAGTTATAATAAAACTTGGTTTAAACAGAATAATTCATAAGAGAATTTATAGGATAAATTTCTTATGATAATTAATTAGTTTTATTATAAAGTTAGTTATAATAAAATTCATAAGAGAATTTATAGGATAAATTTCTTATGATAACTAATTAGTTTTATTATAAAGTTAGTTATAATAAAACTTGGTTTAAACGGAATAATTCATAAGAGAATTTATAGGATAAATTTCTTATGATAATTAATTAGTTTTATTATAAAGTTAGTTATAATAAAATTCGTAAGAGAATTTATAGGATAAATTTCTTATGATTACTAATTAGTTTTATTATAAAGTTAGTTATAATAAAACTTGGTTTAAACGGAATAATTCATAAGAGAATTTATAGGATAAATTTCTTATGATAACTAATTTCGTTAATTCTGTTAATTCGGTTAAGAGGAGACTTGGCAAGGGAGAAGCAACTATATAAGGAACCATAGGCAAGCCTTGGATTCCTAAGATTTTGATAATCGAAATAGAGCTCTCCCTCTCTCTCTTCTCTTCTCTCCTCCTTCCCCCTCCCTTCCATTAGGGCCGGCGGCCACCCTAGCTCCATTAGGGTCGGCGCCCAACCTACACCAAGGCAAGGTGTTGCCGTGAGCTTCAAGGAGAAGAAGAAACCAACCAAGAAGAAGAAGAAGCGGATCACATCTCCCTCTCTCTCGGAATTCGATTCCGTTACTTCGTTGGTTAGTTTCCTTTTCTTCTCTTGATCTTCTTTGTTGTGCCTATAGAGAATCTAGTAGTTCTCGTCGGCACAAAACTCGTGACTTTGCGAAGTCATCCCGAAGAGAACTCGGTGTGGACGCGAATAGAGGCGGAGCTCCCAAGGGACGCTACGGTTGGATCTCGTCCCTTACTTCGAGTTACGAGAGGTATAATGTAAATTAGTTTACTTTTCCGCAAAGTTTTATTTTATGATTATGTCAACACATCATAAGATTGTATGCTAGATACGAAGTTAAAATAATTTAGGAAATTATTTTATGCAAATTCTTCCGCTGCACGTAAAAATTTAAAATTTTACGAACTCGTATCCTTGTCGACATGCACCCGGTCCCAACATTTGTTTCACGGATTACTAGGTCAAATATGATTATAAGATGTTATTTAGGAGCGTGTGATCTTCCCCATCGAAAAGGACATAATCCTAGATAATTACCTTAGTATCGTGTAATGGTAAACACTTAGATGCAAATAATAGTATCCTCCCCATCGGAGTCACTGCTATTATTTGTAGGGCCGAAGAGGATTCAACTTTTAATTTTATTTGTCAAAAAGTTAGGTTGACAAGATAATAAAATTAATGGGTAAAACCTCCTTTTACAAATGTAGAATTCGTATACGTCCACACTATCGTGGCATACGATATTCTCGGTGTTTTAAGGTGTTGGTTGATTTTAAAATTATTGTTTGAGGAATCAATAATTTTTGAAATCTAATGTTTTGATCATTGTGATTCTCAGGATAATTTCAAAATGCCTTTCAACCCACTTGCTGTAATATTGAAAGAAAATAAACTTACGGGCCCTAACTATATTGATTGGAAACGGAACCTGGACATTGTCCTGACTGCCGAGGAGTACAAATTTATACTTTTCGAGATCTGTCCTGAAAAACCTAACGAGAATTCTAGTGAAGAGGAGAAGGAACATTATAAGAAGTGGATAAAAGCAGACGAGATAGCGTGGTGTTACATTTTGGCTTCTATATCAAATGTATTGCAATATCAACATAAGGCTTTTTCCACTGCTTATGACATGATGTTCTTAAGGAATTCTTTGAACATTAGAATCGGGCTGCTAGGCAAGAGGCAATGAGAAACTTGATGACAACCACCATGATTGAGGGAACACCCATGAGGGATCATGTTCTCAAAATGATGGCTCATTTAAATGAGATGGAAGTCCTTGGAGCGGAGATCAATGGAGATACCCAGGTCGATATCATTCTCCAATCTCTACCTAGGAGTTTTGAGTAGTTTTGCCTAAACTATAATATGAACAAACGTACATATTCATTGGCGGAACTTCTGACAAAACTTCAGGTGGCAGAGGGGTTTTTTCGTCAGAGTGCTCATGCTTTGGTTGCTCAAAAGGTTTCTACTTCTAAGCCGAAAGGCAAGAAGAAGAAAAAACAAGGTGTGGAAAAGAAAGTGGCAGGATCTCAGGGACCTCAAGCTAGCGTGAAGAAGACAAAAGGCAAGTTCTTCACGTGCAAGCAGATTGGACACTGGAAGGGGACTGCCCCCATCGTCAGGATTATAATAAAGGTATATTTTTTTATTTAGTTGTTGAAACATGTTTAGCGGTGTTATCTACTGGTACCTGGTGTGTTAATACGGGAGTCACTGATCATGTCTCCAATTCGTTGCAGGGGATCCAGGAAACTCGACGACTAGCTGATGGAGAGATTACCGTCTACATGGGCAATTCTATGGAGGTGGCAGCTATTACAGTGGGAGACATTTATTTATCGTTTGATAGAAATAAAACTTTGGTTTTGAGAAATTGCCTTTATGTACCTACTTTTAGAAAGAACCTTATTTTAGTTTCTAAGTTGTTTATGGATGGGTATTCTATTTCTTTTAATGACAGAGTTGTTATAAAAAGGAATAGAGAGATTATGTTCAAGTGCGTTGGTTGACAATTTATACACTCTTGAACCAAAAAACTCCTACGATGCAAATAGAAATAAAAAGCTCATCGTCTAACCAAAATAAGAGAAAAGAACCTTCAAAAATGAACCAAACGTATTTTTGGCATCTAAGACTAGGTCATATTAACCTTAGTAGAATTCAAAGGTTGATAGCCGATGGACCTTTGGATTCATTGGTGGTGGAAGACTTCCCAACCTGTGAATCTTGCTTAGAAGGTAAGATGACCAATAGGCCTTTCAAGGCCAAGGGTTATAGAGCTAAAGATGTGTTAGAGTTGGTTCATTCTGATTTGTGTGGTCCTATGTCTATCCAGACTAGAGATGACTTTGAATATTTCATCTCTTTTATAGACGATTATTCAAGGTATGGATACATTTACTTGATATGTCGCAAGTCTGAATGCTTTGATAAGTTTAAAGAATTCAAGGATAATGTGGAGAAACGTCAAGGTAAAAATATCAAGACACTACGATCTGATCGTGGTGGTGAGTACCTCTTGGGAGAGTTTAGGAGTTACTTATCAGAGGCTGGGATTCAATCCCAATTGTCCACACCTGGTACACCCCATCAAAATGGTGCCGTGGAAAGAAGGAATATGACTCTTACAGAGATGGTTAGATTGATGATGAGTTACTCTGAGTTGCCAGATTCGTTCTGGGGATATGCTCTGGAAACGACAATGTATATTCTGAACTTGGTACCATCTAAATCAGTACACTCTACTCCCACAGAATTGTGGACTTGGCGAAAGCTTAGTCTGAGACATATTCAGATTTGGGATAGTCTAGCACATGTGCTGAAGGGAGATGTTGATAAGTTGGAATCTCGTACAGAAGTACGCTTGTTCGTAGGCTATCCTAGAGGAACAAATGGTGGTTTGTTCTATAGTCCTAAAGATCAGAGGGTGATCATTAGCACAAATGCCCGATTTTTAAAGGAAGACTATGTGATGAACTACAAGCCCATGAGTAGGATTATTCTTGAGGAATTGAGAGGGGAAGTTCCAACTATAGTGCCAACAGTATAGGAGGACATACCACAAGTGACTGCATCGCGTGTCACAGAAGATACATAGGTGGTACCTCGTCGTAGTGGGAGGGTTGTTAGACAACCCGATAGATTCATGTTCTGGGGGGAGTCTTCAGACTTGGTCCCTGGTGAACATGAACTTGATCCCTGGACATATGACGAGGCACTCCAAGATAAAGATGTGGTATCTTGGCAAAGGGCGATGAATTCTGAGATAAAATCTATGGATTCTAATCATGTCTGGGAGTTAGTAAAACCACCCAATGGTGTAAAAGCCATTGGATGCAAGTGGATCTACAAGTGAAAGAGAGGATCAGACGGGAAGGTAGAGACCTTCAAAGCTAGGCTTGTTGCGAAAGGGTATACTCAGAAAGAGGGTGTCGATCCGGATTCTCTTATCTATTAACGCTTATATGGATTATGAGGTACGGTAGATGGATGTTAAGACATCTTTCCTTAACGAAAGTCTTGAGGAAAACATCTATATGAAGCAACCAGAGGGATTCATTGCAAAGGGCAAAGAGCATCTTGTGTGTAAGCTTAATTACACTAGTGCACTTTGTGTGTATACCGATATAGAGGTGATTCAATTTATACTAACTATATAATTGAATCAGACCTCAGATATTATGGGGTACATGCTCTTAATCTTGATATAATAACGAGCACATGTACTTAATATCTATTTCTTTGATTTACCAGTGGGCGAGATTTATTTGTTAAATCGATAAGTCCGGTAAGTTGGGAAATAATATTATTTACATGGTGCGCCATTGATTATAGAAGGAAACCATGTCATGATGTGTCAAGCCGATAATGTCCCCTTGAGGAGCTCATAAAGCTCATTATGTTAAATCCTGCAAGTGGACTTGGTCCGACATGATGATAAGGATGAGTGGTACTACTCATGGAGTTAGATATTAATTAATTAAATTATCAGTAATTTAATTAATTAATGGACATTCGATATCTTAAACATGGAGAGAATTTTGTACACATAATAGGTGGAGCCCATATTTAAATATGGGGGTTGGTGAGGTAGATCAATGATAATCCTTTAGTGGATTGGATCATCATAAATGGATCAGACTTTGATCCATTAGGTAGCCAAGACCCAACTCCTCCTCATGGTCCCTATTGTAGCCTATAAATACCTCATGTGTCATGAGACCAAGGCATACCATCCAACACATAACAAACCCTAAGGCTTTTCTCTTCTCTCCCTTTCCTTCTCTCTCCTAGGGCAGCCGACGGCAAGGGAATGAAGAGAGCCTTCTCTTCTTTCTTCTCTCTTCTCTTCTCTTGGTTGGTGGTGCGAGGAAGTAGAGGGCCTTTCTCTTCTTCCATCTTGACCGGTGCAATCTTGAGAAGGAGAGGAAGAGAGAGTCGACAGCAAAGGAGAGCTCAGTGGTGCTTGGCGCTGCAAGCAAGGGAGAAGGAGAACCGGCGGCTAGGGTGTTTGTGAGGAAGAGAATTCTTTCTCTTCTCCCTCTTCTTCATCTTCCTTCACTTCCTCTTCTATGCTTCCTTGTGGCCGGCGCATCTTGGAGCCTTGATGTGGCCGACGGCGCAAATGGAGGAGAGGAAGGTGGTGGCCGAAACCCTAGTGGCTAGGGTTTTCAGCACAAGGAAGAGGGAAGGAAAGGAGGCTTTGCTTTGGTCTTGGTGACTTCGGTTCTTGGAAGATCGTCGCCCACTCGACGTCCAAGAAGAGGTTGGGTCATACAATAGAAGATCGCGAGGTAAACAAGAAGGTATAACTTCTTGTTTTGGTTCCTTTCATTTGATCTTGTTTAATTAATTATTGTATGATTAATTATTGTCATGGATCCCGATGATAAACACAAAAATTGGCGATCCATACATCGTCTATTCCACGGCTAATCGATTCAACGAGTGAGATTGCTTGAACAACAAGTTTGTTCAAGCGGTCACTTGAATCGGTTAGTACGATGATGTGTCAGTTGTTTGGGAAATTGTTCTCCATTCGGATTGGTTTGGATTAATGAAATTTTAATCCGGGGACATGGAGAGGTTTCCCATGCGCAACCGTCGAAACCCAACAATTGGTATCAGAGCCAATGGTTTCCGATTTTGTGTGTTTTGGATTCGGTTACATTTTATGCATTTATCATATATTATATTATGCCAGATAATAGTAGGATGTGCGTAGGCTAACTCTTTGGTTGCAGGCATAAGATCCGACTATTATGGCTTAATATGTTGTGTATGTGATTGTGTATGCGTATGTGTAATTTTATTTGGATCCTCCTGTTAAAGGTAGTCTCTGTCACTAAGGTGCCCTGGTCATACATCTCTAGATTGCGCTAAACACTTCCTAATGTACAATAGGGAGAAACCTATTAAGTAGTGCTAGCAAATCTATAAAGGATTGACCTCCATTTCGAATAACGCCCAAGATGTTTGGTTAAAGATATCCTTTGTCACTAAGGCTTCCTGGTCATATGATCTCGGGCATTCCCTCTACGTGGAGGCCAAACCCTCACAACCATATATATTCACCGTACATATATTTTATCAAGCATAATACATATAGAACAAGACAATAAACACTTCTTTGAACAAGGAAATGCACATATTTATAGTTTATACATCAATATCACATAATAGCTACTCCCTACTTCCAATATATGAAAATCTACTCCATTACAGTAAAGATATAACAAGAAGACAAGGAAAGTATCATTTATAACTCTAAACAAATATAGAGAGGAAGGAGAATGCTTATCAATGTGTCGTTGGTCTTCTTGGAGATCTCCTAGCTCCGGAAGTGGACAGATCATGGGGGAGGCGACGATGGTGGCTCTAGGGTCTCCCCTAGAGGGGAGAACCCTTCCCCAAGGCAAAGAGAGTTAACCCCAAGTCAAAGATCCTTGTCCTTGGGGGAAAAGAGGCTTTTATAGCAAGGAGACAAGCCCCATCAGCACGACCCTTGCGAATCTGCATGGCTGAGGCATGTAGAGTCGACATGGCCATGCAGTTTACGACAGCAGCTGCACAGGTCATGCCAATTAGCACGACCCAAACATGCTATTGCTTGGAAAAGGGTCAGGTCATGCCAAGGGGCATAATTCAGCCGTGCGACCTATGGCAAGGGAGGCATGGTCGTGCCAGGGGTGTAGTTGTGCTGTGTGTGGTGCAAAGACCCCACATGGCCATGTGAGGCTCTGGCTTACATTCCACTCCATTTCTGCTCCAAATTACATCTTGTCAATCAAAATAAACAAGGAGTAGATCTCTGAATAAAAGGAAAGTGAAAGCAGTGAAGTCATACAAAATATGTTATAATAAATTAAGATATACTTATGAAATACAAGTAGACGTGTGTCAAACACTACATAAAATCATATATAATCTATGCACATCACACCCCCAGACTTAAACCTTTGCTTGTCCTCAAGTAAAAACCTGTAATCTAAACCCATGTGTCGGTATAGTGCATCATCATCCTTAGTGAATTCATCTAACTCTATCAATTTGTTTCATTCATAAACATGATACCAAAATAATCTGAGTGTGGCTTAAGTAGTAGTTCTCTATGCTTAGTACTATAAGTGGTCATAGACTTTCAAGTTTCAATCTCTATGCCTAGTCAAATTATCATTTAACTGTGCTCCCTATACTTCCAATAATAGACACTTACCTGTTGCACGCTCAGTTCATCCCTCGCAAGCTACCCAAGGTCTCAAAAGTGGGCTCAAAATTAAGAGAAGCTTAGCATTTATTTCCCTAATAACCTAACTCAGTCTTAAATGGGTAAGTTGCTAGTTTCTACTCACGATATTATTTTTCTTATCCCTTGTTCAATTTTTTTTTTTTGTGCTTTAAAAGCGTAGCACACACACATATGCATATATATACAAATGCAAATACGAGGATATAGATTTTTCCAAGCGAGTTAGCATGACTTGAGCCTCGTCCAGTAACCAAGATATAGTTTGAGAGATCACTAAGGGAATACAAGTACGAACAAGTTCAATGAATCATGACTATTTATTGAGTTATCTATTATCCAAACTAGACAAAGTGAAGGAAGATCCTAAAACTAGGCATCACTAAAATATTTCAATAAAATTTTCTCACTTCATGCTATTAAAAATTGAGAAAAATCATCCACCAAACATGCTAATACTAAACTTTAACAATATGAATAAAGAAAAAAATATGCTAACATTTTCACATAAGAATAAGACAACATTAATATGATGAATAATGCAACTATGATAATTTTATTATGAAAGGGAAAACATAATAAAAACTAACTAGCTTACAACCCAATAGTAGCTATTAGTGCTCGAAGTTGGTTCATTCATAGTCTGATGTTTAGATTAAAATAAACACTGAAACTCTATGAGAGTGCTAACAACTTGGTGAAACAAGTGGCATATAACAACTGGACGATGTTGGTACAAAGTGCATTAGTGATGAACAGTCATCCTCTAGGGTTTCAATGTTTGACAATATACTAAGGTTAGTCAAACTGATCGTGGGTTAAACCAAATAAGACCTGATGTTTGGTAGGATAAACCTAGGTTTGATCAAGTTTGACAAAGGGTTAGCCAAACAGGATATGATGTTTGGCAGAACTATAAGTGACAATATACTTAGGGTTAGTCAAAGTGATCAAGGGTTAAACCAAACAGGACCTTATGATTGGTACGGTAAACCCAGATTTGATTAGATTGACAAAGGGATAGCCAAACAGGATCTGATGTTTGGCAGAGTGAATAGAACCCAAGGTTGGTCAAGTTGACCAAGGGATTGAACCAAACCAGACTTAAGGTTTGGGATTATACATACTTGGAAGGTTGGAAGAAGTCTAGTCAGGATCCTAGAAAAGAAGTGATTATGGTGAAAGAAATCCTAGTGAGTGAAGCTAGATTGGAAGAAATCCTGGTGAGTGAAGCTGGGCCCTAGTGAGTGAAGCTAGGTTGGAAGAAGTCCTGGTGAGTGAAGCTGGGTCCTAATGAGTGAAGCTAGGTTGGAGAAAATCCTGGTAAGTGAAGCTGGGTCATAGTGAGTGAAGCTTGGTGGACTAAGTCCTGGTAAGTGAAGCTGGGCACGAAGTATTGGTCCGGGGGATTGAGCACTAAGTCCTGGTCGGGGATCGGGCAACGAAGTCTTAGCCGAGCAAGGATTGTGGATAGAAGTAGAGATGGGTCGAGGTTGGACGTCTCGAGATCTGAGTTCTCGGAGGCCGAGAAAAAGTCCAGCCGGAGGTCTCGGTTGGCAAAATCTTTAGTTGAACGGGAATCGCATGTTGGTGCAGAAGGCACCCAAGTCAAACCTGTGTTTTGATAATGGCAACAGGGTTCAAAAGTTAAGTCTTACTTGTTGTTTAATATGTTACTCTAGTGTGCAGGGTAAAAAGCCCTAGCGAAGAACTGCTAGGCATTGGCAAAGGAATGCCAGGATAAAAAGCCCTAGCGAAGGACTGCTAGGCACTGGCGAAGGAATGCCAGGGTAAGAAGCCCTAGCGAAGGACTGCTAGGCGCCAGGCGAAGGACAGCCTGGGACTGAAGCCCTAGCGAAGGAATGCTAGGCACCGGGCGAAGGACAACTCGGCATCCAAGACCTGGCAAAGGACCGCCAGGCAAAAGTCCAACAAGAGGAACGATTGGCATCAGGTAAATTCTCCCGAGAGGAGTAGGTGAGGACGCGTTCCCCGTCGAGGGAACAGTAGGCGTCGGTTCAACCTAGGGTTCCATTTTGGAAGCCCAAAGTCAGAACCAAGACAGCTAAGGCTGTATAATCTAATATTTTATTGTTTTATGGTGTTTTGGACTACTTGGATGCAGGACCGAAGGAACGAGTGTCTGCAGCTCAGAGAATCTCAAAGGAATGAGATAACAGCTGACCAGGGCGCTCGGAGTGTCCCGGGTGTAACGCCCCAAAATTTCCATTTTTAGTTCTTAAAGTCCTTAGAATTATTTAAAAATGGTTTAGAAATATTCTAGATATTTTTAGGGATTTTTAGAATATTTTTATGGAATTTTTCGAGTCCGTTTAGTATTTTAAAAAGGAAGAAAAAAAAGAAAGGGAGAAAAAAAAATTGTTAAGGGCAGCAGGGGGTTCGAACCCGCGACCAGCAGGAGACCGGGCAAGCGCGCGACCAGCCAGGCTAGGGTATCAAGCACAGCAAAGGGTGGAGAGATAGATATTTAAGGTGTAGTTAGGTCGATCCGCCCCCATAAGTATAAATAGATAAGTTAAGAGAGGAAATTAGAATTTTGGTTTTTCTCTTCCTCACCCTAGCTGCGCGACATCCTCCCCCTCTCACGCACGCACGCCACCACCAAGCCCTTTCTCTCCTCTTCCAAGGGGCGCCGGCCAAGGAGGGATCAAGGAAAGCGGAGCGTTGCGTTCGTCTCGACGAGGAGAACGCGTAGGCGCGAAGAATTCTCCGAGATCTCAAGTTTCTCCCGAGTCCTAGACGTCAATCTTGGTAGTAAGTCCAAGATATCAATGTAAGTACTGCTCACCTGTAGTAAGAGGCGGTTTTTCCGCAAGAATTTCTCTTAAAAGTTTTTAAAAGAGATATTTCCTTTTTGTTTGAGTTTTTGCATGTGATCTTAGTTCATTATATGCTTATATATGTTTGATTAAGTACCCTATGTGAGTTTAGGGTCCAAGAAAAGCTATGAGAAAAGAAAAGAGAAGATAAAGATAAGAAAAGAAAAGGCCAAGGCCTTAAGAAATCCCCAAAAGTCAAGACTTAGGGATTTTAGCACGCAAGGTGCTCGAGAAAATGCCAAGGCATTTACAGATAAAAAGAAAAGAAAGAAAAGCTATTTTATTTCTAAGGCCAGTACCCGGCGTCCAAGGGCGTCGTTAAAGAAATCCAGGTGTCCAATTCCAAGGTCTTGGCCCTGGTAGACCAAGGTCTGCTCTATTAGGATTGGTGGCTCGCTACCCCAACCTTTTAGGGAACGCGCATATGAGATGGTACTTACGTCTTCAGTGGATCCAAGTGATTATTATTTTCAAGTATATACTTTAGCAAAGTTTCGAAAGTTTAAGAAAGTTTTCAAAAGTTAAAGAATAGCTAAAGTTTCAAGTTGAGCCAAGAAAAGTAAATTGAGATTTATTATTGCTTGAGTATGCATGTTTTGAGTTTATACATGTTCTTAGTTT
Source organism: Boesenbergia rotunda (assembly GCA_024364735.1). NCBI lineage: Eukaryota > Viridiplantae > Streptophyta > Magnoliopsida > Zingiberales > Zingiberaceae > Boesenbergia > Boesenbergia rotunda. The sequence continues at coordinate 110,938 of JAGFNQ010004240.1, forward strand.
TCTTCCAAGCATATTAGTATCTCATATGATTTTCATATTGTTCTAAAGCATGTTTGCACATTTTGAGATTTTGTGAGCTAGATAGTACTTACTAAGCTTTTTGCTTACTAGATGCATTTCCTCTTACTGCAGATAAAGGTAAAGGCAAGCAATTCTGAAGGAAGGCGACGAGGCGGTGCTGAGTAAAGTGTGTGTGGTGGCTGATTTTGGAGAGATCTTTGAGACGAGACATTTAACTATTTAAATAACAATGTTATAGTTTATTCAGATTTCAAGTTCTTGTTTTATGGAGTTAGCGAACATAAGTTTTGGATAGTTTTACATACTCAATTTCTTAGAGTAAGATTCCATGTCATTTCTTTAGCCTACATATTCTTATGATTGCATTGGATGAGTAGAAATGTGAGTAATTAAGATATTGATACTTTGTTAGAGAAATAGATGCATGTGCCAAGATAGTATCAATTTCTCTTGAATCAAGTTTTTACTTCTTAAATATGTTTAGAAAAGTTGCATTCACATTTCATAATGCTTTGCAAGGTTATAGAACATGTATTTGGTGTTATGAATACATAGGAGTCAAGATTGGTACAAACTTTATTGTTAAAGTTCATATAACTTGAATAGTTTATTTTCTTCCGCAAAAGTCCTAATTTCAAGTTTATGGATTCGTTTTGATTGGCTAAATTGATTTGAAAACTGGCATAGAGTATAGAAATGGTGTCATGGTGCTATATGGCTCGAAATATAGGTTTGGTGGAGCTTTGAAGCAAATGCCGAAACCTGAAATTCTGATTTCAGGCCTATCAGTCGACTGATACAGTATCAGTCGACTGATACCCGAAATGTGAGTTGGGTGAGGCAAGTTTCAAAAGCTTCAATAAGTTTCATCTTAGGAGTTTTTGAGAAGGAAGTGTGACATGGTATCATGCATGACTACTTAAGTTAGAATATCATTTTAGATGAAAAAAAAAAAAAAAAAGATTTCCGCATTTTTTAGTCATGCATCAGAGTCGAGAAGTAGACAAAAGTAACGATCCGTCTAAGGTAGAGAAGGCGGGTCGCTACAGGTGGTATCAGAGCAGTTCCCATTCTCCAGCATCACACACACATCAGCATCAACCTTGCCGTCTTCAAGTAAGAAAGCTTTAAGTTTCAGTTTTTCTATTGCTCCTTTATTTAACTTGCAGTATAGAGAAATGCTTAAGTACTTACTCATATGTGCATAGAACAAGGAAGCATGTTTAATACCTTAGTATCACGGAATCATGTTTAATCCCTAGAATGGATATTAGAGAAATGCTTAAGTACTTACTTGATTTGCCCAAAAGTAAGTTTGGGATTATGGCACGCAAGGTGCTTGATAAAAGTTTTGAGTAAGACCAAGGTCTTACTAAGCCCTAGAACGAGTTCTAGGACTAAGAAATGAGATAAGAATCAAGACCAAGGTCTTGTTATATCCTAAAGCAAGTTTGGGAATATTACCATTAAGTGTTAAGTTATACATTTGAGGACGTCCTAGAAAGGCCGCAAAACGAGGAGCAAGCTCCTAGAGGGCAAGAGGC
>JAGFNQ010004240.1:113486-140823 GCA_024364735.1 Boesenbergia rotunda
CTACCCCTACTTACAAGCTCAGAGAATGTTAGAGAAGGGGTGCACTGGTTTCTAGCTCATATAGTGGATGGCGAGTCAAGGAGAAGGATTGAAGAGAGAAGAAGTGAGGGTAGTCTGTGACTATCCTGAGGTGTTTCCTGAAGAGTTACCAGGACTCCCTCCCAATCGGGAAATTGAGTTTGAAATTGAGTTGGCCCCAGGAACCAACCTAATTTCGAAGGCACCTTATCGCAGGGCACCAGCAGAACTGAAAGAATTACAAGAACAATTGCAAGAGCTGCTAGACAAGGGCTTCATTCGCCCGAGTCATTCACCCTGGGGAGCTCCTGTACTTTTCGTCAAGAAGAAGGATGGGTCTATGCGTCTGTGCATAGACTACAGAGCTCTGAACAAGGTAACCATCAAGAACAAGTACCCCCTTCCTAGAATAGATGATTTATTTGATCAACTAAAAGGGGCTAGGGTGTTCTCGAAGATAGATCTACGTTCTGGGTATCATCAGCTGAAGGTTAAGGAAAGTGACATCCCCAGGACGGCTTTCAGGACAAGATACGGCCACTATGAATTTGTAGTAATGCCTTTGGAGTAACCAATGCTCCAGCAGTCTTCATGGAGCTGATGAACCACATCTTCAGGGAGTATCTCGATAAATTCGTCATTGTATTTATTGATGATATTCTCATATACTCACAGACTCCAGAGGACCATGCTACACACTTGAGGATAGTGCTGCAGATCCTTCAGCAGGAGAAGCTCTATGCAAAATTCTCAAAGTGTGAGTTTTGGCTAGATCAGGTGACCTTCCTAGGTCACATTGTATCCAAAGAAGGCATTCAAGTTGATCCAACCAAGATAGAAGCAGTCAGCAACTGGTGTAGACCCAAGAATGCCAGTGAGATCAGAAGCTTCTTAGGCCTGACAGGATATTACAGAAAATTTATGGAGGACTTTTCCAGGATAGCCTCTCCACTCACAGCCTTGACCAGAAAGAACAAGAAGTTTGAATGGTCAGATAAATGCGAGCACAGTTTTCTAGAGCTGAAGAAGAGACTGACCAGTGCTCCCATTCTGACTGTTCCAGAGAGTGACAAGGCCTTTGACATCTACAGTGATGCATCCAAGATGGGCCTTGGAGCTGTCCTCATGCAAGACGGTAAAGTAATAGCATATGCCTCCAGACAGCTCAAGGACTACGAGAAGAATTATCCTACGCATGACCTTGAGCTAGCAGCTGTGGTTTTGCACTGAAGCTCTGGAGACACTACTGTATGGAGTGCAGTGCAGAATCTTCACAGACCATCAGAGTTTGAAGTACTTCTTCACTCAGAAGGATCTGAATATGAGGCAGCGCAGGTGGCTAGAGTTGGTTAAAGATTATGACTGTGAATCCTCTACCACCCAGGTAAAGCTAATAAAGTGGCAGATGCACTGAGCAGAAAATCCTGTGCAGCACTGATGTCCCTATCATCACTGTCTCTACCACTTCAGAAAGAAATAAAGGATTTGGAGTCGAAGTAATAATTGGGCAACTTTCTGCATTGACTCTAGAGTCAACCCTGCTTGTGGAGATACAAGAAAGCAAGGTCAAGACCCAGAGATCCAGAAGATCAAGCAGGGGATCCAAGAGGCAGAAAATTCAGAGTTTCGAGTATCAGACAGTGGCATCCTCTATTTTGGAGACCGCCTTTGCGTCCCCAATGATGAGGAACTAAGGAAGAATATTCTAGAAGAGGCCCACAGTACCCCATACTCTATGCATCCTGGTTCTACCAAGATGTATCAAGATTTAAAGAAAGGATTCTGGTGGTCTGGACTCAAGCGAGACGTGGCCAGATATATCAGTACCTGCTTGACCTGCCAAGAGTCAAAGCAGAACACCAGAGACCAGGAGGAGTTCTGCAGCCTCTTCCCATTCCAGAGTGGAAGTGGGAAGAGATATCCATGGATTTTATCACAGGTCTCCCAAGGACCACCCATGGACACGATGCAATTTGGGTGATAGTGGACAGATTGACCAAGTCTGCCCACTTCCTAGCCATCAAGTTATCGCATTCGGTAGAGCAGTTAGCACAGCTGTACGTGAAAGAAGTAATCAGGCTTCACGGAGTTCCGAAGTCGATCGTTTCTGACAGAGATGGGCGGTTCACCTCCCATTTTTGGAGGTGTGTTCAGGACGCCCTAGGCACCAGACTTCAGTTCAGCACAGCTTTCCACCCCCAGACAGATGGACAAACAGAGAGAGTAAATCATATTTTAGAAGACATGCTCAGGGCTTGTGCATTGGACTTTAAAGGTAGTTGGTGCAAATTTCTGTGCTTAGCCGAGTTTGCCTACAACAATAGCTATCAGGCCACCATCAGGATGGCACCTTATGAGGCATTATATGGCAGGAAATGTAAATCACCCATATGTTGGCAAGAGGCGGGTGAGAAGAAAGAGATGGAGTCAGGACTAGGCAGCCAGACTGAGCTTATAGATGAGACCACTCAGGCTATCCAGACGATCCGCCAGAGGATTGAGACTGCCCAGAGTAGACAGAAAAGTTATGCTGACACACGCCGTAGGCCACTTGAATTCCAAGTTGGAGATTCAGTATTTCTCAAGGTCGCTCCTATGAAGGGAGTGATGAGATTTGGTAAAAAGGGTAAGCTAAGTCCTCGCTACATAGGACCCTACAAGATCATAAGGAGGGTTGGTAAGATAGCATATGAGTTGGACTTACCAGAGGATATGTCAGCTATCCACAGTACCTTTCATGTCTCTATGCTAAAGAAGTGTATTCACGACCCTAGCCAAGTGATTCAGCCTCAGTCAGTACAGATCCAAGAAGATCTTAGTTATGAGAGCAGACCGACACAGATAGTGGACAAGGCAGTTAAAAGATTAAGAAACAAAGAAGTGCCACTAGTGAAGGTCATCTGGCAGAATCAAAAACATGAAGAGACTACTTGGGAATGTGAGGACAGCATGAGAGAGAGATATCCAGAATTATTCTAAGTTCGAGGACGAACTTTTCATAAGGTATGGGGGATTGTAACGCCCCAAAATTCCCATTTTTAGTTCTTAAAGTCCTTAGAATTATTTAAAAATGGTTTAGAAATATTTTAGATATTTTTAAGGATTTTTAGAATATTTTTATGGAATTTTCCGAGTCCGTTTAGTATTTTAAAAAGGAAGAAAAAAAAGAAAGGGAGAAAAAAAATCGTTAAGGGCAGCAGGGAGTTCGAACCCGCGACCAGCACGAAACCAGGCAAGCGCGCGACCAGCCAGGCTACGGTATCAAGCACACAAAGGATGGAGAGACATATATTTAAGTTGTGGTTAGGTCAATCCGCCCCATAAATATAAATAGATAAGTTAAGAGAGGAAATTGGATTTTTTTGGTTTTCTCTCTTCCTCACCCTAGCCGCGCGACCCTTCCCCTCTCCTCTCTTGGGCGAAATAACACCAAGGCCAAGAGGGCCGGCCAAGGCTCTCCTCCGAGAGATATTCCTATATTCGGGATCCCCGCGACGAGAGGAACGCGTAGGCACGAAGAATTCTCCGAGATCTCAAGTTTCTCCCGAACCTCCGACGCCGTTCTTGGTTGTAAGTCCAAGATATCAAGGTAAGTACTGCTCACCTGCAGTAAGAGGCGGTTTTTCCGCAAGAATTTCCCTTAAAAGTTTTTAAAAGAGATATTTCCTTTTTGTTTGAGTTTTTGCATGTGATCTTAGTTCATTATATGCTTATATATGTTGATTAAGTACCCTATGTGAGTTTAGGGTCCAAGAAAAGCTATGAGAAAAGAAAAGAGAAGATAAAGATAAGAAAAGAAAAGGCCAAGGCCTTAAGAAATCCCCAAAAGTCAAGACTTAGGGATTTTAGCACGCAAGGTGCTCGAGAAAATGCCAAGGCATTTACAGATAAGAAAGAAAAGAAAGAAAAGCTATTTTATTTTCTAAGGCCAGTACCCGGCGTCCAAGGGCGTCGTTAAAGAAATCCAGGTGTCCAATTCCAAGGTCTTGGCCCTGGTAGACCAAGGTCTGCTCTATTAGGATTGGTGGCTCGCTACCCCAACCTTTTAGGGAACGCGCATGAGATGGTACTTACGTCTTCAGTGGATCCAAGTGATTATTATTTTCAAGTATATGCTTTAGCAAAGTTTCTAAAGTTTAAAGAGTTTTCAAAAAGTTAAAGAATAGCTAAAGCTTCAAGTTGAGCCAAGAAAAGTAAATTGAGATTTATTAATGCTTGAGTATGCATGTTTTGAGTTATACATGTTTAGTTTAGTTTTCTTTCAAGCATATAAATATCTCATGTGATTTCATATTGTTCAAGAAGCATGTTTGCACATTCGAGATTTTGTGAGATAGATAGTACTTACTAAGTTTTTTGCTTACTAGTTGCATTTTCCTCTTACTGCAGATAAAGGCAAAGGCAAGCAATTCTGAAGGAAGGCGACGAGGCGGTGCTGAGTAAAGTGTGTGTGGTGGCTGATTTTGGAGAGATCTTTGAGACGAGACAATTTAGTTATTTGAATTACAATGTTATAGTTTATTCAAATTTCAAGTTCTTGCTTTATGGAGTTTAGTGAACATTTAAGCTTTGAATAGTTTTACATACTCAATTTCTTAGGGTGAAGATTCCATGTCATTTCATTTAGCATATATATCCTTATGATGGCATTGGATGAGTAGAAGTGTGAGTAGTTGGAAATATTGATACTTTGTTAGAAATATAGATGCATGTGCCAAGATAGTACTAATTTCTCTTTGAATCAAGTTTTATTGCTTAAATATGTTTAGAAGAGTTGCATCCAATTTCATAATGCTTTAGCAAGGTTATAGAACATATATTTGGTGTTATGAATGCATAGGAGTCAAGATTGGTACAAATTCTAATGTTAAAGTTCATATAAACTTGAATAGCTTATTTTCTTCCGCAAAAGTCCAAATTTCAAGTTTATGGATTCATTTTGATTGGCTAAATTGATTGGAAAACTGGCCTAGAGTATAGAAATGGTGTCATGATTCTATTTGGCTCGAAAGTATAGGTTTGGTGGACTTTTGAAGCAAGTGCCGAAATCTGAAAATTCTGTTTTCAGGCCTATCAGTCGACTGGTACAGTACCAGTCGACTGATACCCGAAAGCTGAGTTGGGCGAGGCAAGTTTCAATAAGTTTCATCTTAGGAGTTTTTGAGAAAGAAAGTGTGACATGGTATCATGCATGACTATTAGAGTTAGAATATCATCCCTAGATGAAGTTAAAAGAAAAAAAAAGATTTCCGCATTTTTTTTCTTTAGTCGTGCATTAGAGTCGAGAAGATGACAGAAGTAACGATCCGTCTAAGGCAGAGAAGGCGGGTCGCTACACCCGACATCAGGAAGAACCTAGTTTCTGGTTCGACACTTGTTAAGCCCAACTTTAGACAAGTATTCCAGTCAAACAACTTTGTACTTATGAAGAATGATATCTTCGTAGGTAAGGGATATTTACAACTGAGCCTGTTCAAAATAGTTATAATGACTGTACACCGTGAATTGGATGGTAATAAAATAAAAGCTTCCAGCTACGTTGTTGAGTGTTTAAATTTATGACATGATCGACTTGGACGTGTTAATAATAATACTCTAAAATGTTTCATCAAATTAAATTTATTACCAAACGTCAATGTTGACAAAACACACAAATGTGAAGTGTGTGTGGAAGCTATGATGACGAGACTACCTTTTCATTCGATTGAAAGGTCAACGACTCCTCTAGAATTAATACATAGTGATCTATATAAGTTAAAATTTGTGCAAACTAGAGGAGGTAAAAAGTATTTTATTACTTTTATTGATGACCGCACGAGGTTCTGTTATGTCTTTCTTTTAAGAAGTAAAGATGAAGCCTTAGAGGATTTCAGAACCTATAAAACAGAAGTTGAGAATCAACTTGATAAACGAATTAAAATAATTCGTAGCGATAGAGGTGGAGAATACGGTGCACCGTTTGATGAGTTTTGTTCAGAATCTGGCATTATTCATCAATTAACGGTGCCATACTCACCTCAATCAAATGGTGTTGTCGAACATAAAAATCGGATACTAAAGGAAATGATGAATGCCTTGTTGATAAATTCAGGCTTACCTCAGAATTTGTGGGGGGAAGCTATATTATCAGAAAATCATATTCTCAATAAAATCCCTCACAAGAAAAGTGATAAAACGCCATACAAACTATGGAAAGGCCGAGAGTCATCGTACAAATACTTGAAGGTGTGGGGGTACTTGGCAAAGGTCGAAGTACCCAAGCTAAAGCAAGTAAAGATCGGACCTAAAACGTTCGATGCGATATTTGTCGGATATGCCCATAATAATAGTGAATATTGTTTCATAGTTCACAAGTCAGACATTCCTGATATTCATGTGGGAACAACCATAGAATCTCGGTATGCAACATTCTTTGAAAACGTATTCCCAAATAAGAAGGAAAACATTCAAAGTGATTACAACAAAAGTTCTAACGAACAAGACATTTCAGAACATAGTTGTCGTAAAAGGACTATTGACGATCAAAGCTCAGAGCCACGTCGGAGCAAACGAACTAGAGTTGAGAAATCGTTCGGGCCAGATTTCATGACTTTTATGTCGGAAATGGACCCAAGAACATTAAGTGAAGCTCTCTCTAGTCTCGACGCCCCATTATGGCAAGAAGCTGTCAATAATGAAATTGAGTCCATCATGAATAATCATACTTGGGAATTAGTGGACCTTCCTACTGATACTAAACCATTAGATTGTAAGTGGATATTAAAATGCAAGTATAAAGCTGATGAATCGATTGATAAGTATAAGGCTAGACTTGTAGCCAAAGGGTTCAAGCAAAAGGAAGGTCTTGACTACTTCGATACCTACTCACTTGTGACAAAGATTATGTCCATATGAGTGCTGATAGCCATCGCAACATTGTATGACATTGAAATACATCAAATGGATGTTAAAACTGCGTTCTTAAATGGTGAGTTGGAAGAAAAAATCTACATGGAGTAACCCGAGGGGTTCGTAGCTCCAGGAAAAGAGGAAAAGAGGAAAAGATGTGTCGACTTGTTAAGTTGTTATACGGACTTAAACAAGTACCTAAACAATGACACAAAAAATTTGACAAAATAATGTTGTCAAACGAATTCAAAATAAATGAATGTGACAAATGCATTTATGTCAAAACCACACCTAAAGGTCATGTAATCGTGTGTCTATACTTAGATGACATGCTTATAATGGGCAGTAATCATGAGATAATCATGATTACACAGAAAATGTTGACCAAAAATTTCGATATGAAAAATATGGGTCGAGCAGATGTTATATTAGGAATTAAAATTCTTAGGACATTTGATGGGATAGTTCTGATATAATCCCCCTATGTAGAATCGATATTGAAAACGTTTAATGTGTGCAATCTCTCTACAGTAAAAATACCTATGGATCTAAGTCAACAGTTAGCGAAAAATCATGGTGAGCCCATATTGCAATTGGAATATTCTCAGATAATAGGCAGCTTGATGTATCTCACAAACTGCACATATTCGTATATTGCCTGTGCGGTCAACAAGCTGAGTCATTTTACGAGTAATCCAAACGACACCCATTGGAAAGCATTGATGCGAGTTATTAGATATTTGAAATATACTATAAACTACGGATTACATTATGGAAGATATCCCGCTGTCTTAGAGGGATACTGTGATGCTAATTGGATATCAGATACAAAAGACTCCAAATCTACTAGTGGATATGTATTCACGATCGATGAGGGAGCGATATCTTAGAAGTCCACTAAGCAAACGTGCATTACTTGGTCAACTATGGAATCCGAGTTTATAGCACTAGACAAAGTAGTTGAGGAAGCTGAATGACTGCGGAACTTCTTAGAAGACATTCTGAGCTAGATGAAACTTATACCTGTCGTACTTATACACTGCGATAGTTAATCGGCGATTGGAAGGGCACATAGTAGTATGTATAATAGTAAGTCATGACATATACGTCGTAGACACAATACCATTAGACAGTTGATCTCGAATGGAGTGATTGCAATCAAATATGTTAAGTCCAAAGATAATTTGGCAGATCCTCTTACGTAGGGGTTAAATCGAGATCAAATATACAGCTCATCAAGAGGAATGAGATTAAAAATCAACAACTAAAATGACTATAGAAGTAACCCAGCCTTGTTGATTGGAGATCCTAAGATCTTGGTTCAATGGGGTAACGAAGTTACAGAAGTTGTGTTACAGCACACGAGATATATTATATCTATCCCAGTCTTAGGAATGATTCCCCGGAAAGCCTCTGACTAGCTCACGTTGCTCCTTGTGGGTGGAGATGTAGGGATCTATAGGCAAAAATATTTAAAATTCATAGTGGAAATAAGATCCCTTGAGCGATCCATGCGAAAGAAAACTCATACAAAGTGAATTTACAAAAATCCTATCGTATAGGTATACCTTTGGCGCGTGCCCTTCGCTTATCCCGCTTATCCGAGGTATGTCGGATCTCTTGCACGTCCAAGTTTTCGTGCCTCTATGTGTATCCACACGAACACAATCTTTGTCTCGGAGAGGAACCACCTTAGTTGTGCTAGCAACTTGGGATGGTTCACAAAGCACAAGAACCTCCACTAGGGAGTTTTGGATAAGGAGGAAGAAAGAAGAAGAAGAGAAGTGCATACCTTTAGCCTTTGACAAGAGGGGGTATTTATACTCATCTAATGAATACCAAGGGTCTATGTCCCTTGATCTCCTCTCATCTTAATGCTAATAAAACCCAATGAATACCAAGTCTTTTGGTATTCCTTAAGACTCTTAATATTCTATTCATCTAATGAATAAAATGCCTCTTAGCCTTCCTCTTAAATAATTTTCATTAAACCATTTAATGAATATTATTCATAATTAAGTGGTTGAGTCTAATCTAGATGAGTCTAACTCAAATTAGACTCAATCCCATAAACTAATTAAATTCACTTGAGTGTAACTCAATTAATCCAATTCGGATCAAATCTTAGTCAAACTAAGATCAATTAATCTCCGAAGTATCGTGTCCTTAGTGTGTGACCCAATAGGTTCTCGTAACATTGGTAATGTGTCTAAACTACTTTAGACACATAAGCAATGAGCGGCATCTAGTAATACATCATTGCTACCCAAGTGACGAGAAAGTCGAGATCCGACTTAACCTCCGTGACTATGACAATGTATGACCTTGTCCTTCCATCCTCAATATCTAGATTGACCAATGAGGCATAGACCGTGTCATCCTCGATCAATCTTTATGTTTCTTGATCCCCGAGTAGACTCACTCAAACAAATAAACTCAATATCTCATATTGAATCATTTAAGAATGACTATGCATTTTAGTAGTCCTACTCGAACAAGGGGCCCACAGATATCACTCCCGTCATATGGGAGGTATAGATCTCATCTACATCACTCACATCCCTCTGCATAATTTATTACATACCCAGTGATCGCCTTTATAGTCCACCTTATTACGGGTGACGTTTGACAATATCAAAGTGCATAACTTCTTATGTAAGGATGCGTAGTGATTTCAGGTCTAAGGACTATTCCTACTAATATTCACATGAGAATGTTTATGACACTCATATGACAATCTATGAAACTTTCTCATGGCGGGTCAATTCAGTACACATTTTCTAATGTATACCCATGTGTCAACATGATATCACATATCCATGACTTGTGAGCTCAAGTCATCAATTGACCTACATGCTAGTCTCCATGCATTAATATTGTCCTTGAATATTAATGCTTAACTAGAAATGATTTAGTTGCTGGGTATAGCTTGGCGGGTTTCCTAAGTGAATACTTGGTCTCCCATGAGAGACCTCTCCATGTCCACGGATTAAAAAATTAATCTGAATGGAGACCTATCTCCCATACGACAGTCTCGTCATCGTATCAACTGATTCGAGTTACAACTTAACCAAACTCAAAGTTCGAGACTTGTAACTCACCTAACCAATTGATCGTGGAAAAGATGACGAGTGGATCATAGGTTTTTATGTTTATTATTGGGATCCAAATAATTAATTATCAACAATAATTAATAAATAATTATGAACATGATAATTAATTAATCACCACATAAAATGATAAGAATATCAAAGGAGCCATGAGAGAAATATACCTCTGGTTACCTTACGATCTTCTTTCGTATAACCCTCCCCTCTTGGACGTCTTATGGGCAACGATCTACCAAGAACCGGAATCATCAAGGTCTACCAATCAATCACCTTCTTCACACGCCAACACAACCCTAGCTTTTAGGGTTACCGCCGGCCTCTTCCTTCACCTCCTTCTTGCGCCGTCGGCCACCTTCAAGCTCCAAGGTGCGCCGGCCACAAGGTCCTGAGGCGAAGAAGATGAAGAAAGAGAAGAAGAGCACTTCTTCTTCCCGAAACCACAGCCAAAGAGCACAATTCCTCCTCCTTTGCTTGCGCCGGCGCTGCCCACCTTCAAGGTTTGCCACCGCCTCCAAATCTCCTCCTTGGTTGATCCCGTCCCCGAATACCACCGCCTATGGACGGGAAGATGAGGTGAACAATGGAAGAATAAGAGAAGTAATAAACCTCTCCTTGTCTTGCTTCCAATAGGCCACCTCCATCGTTAATATCGCCGACGCCCAAACCCTAGGGGAGAGAGAGGTGAGGAGAGAATTATGTTTTGGTGTTTGGCTTGTTGGATAATTAGATGCCTTGGTTTCATGACACCATGGGGTATTTATAGGGCTTCAATAGGGACCATGAGGAGGAGTTGGGTCTTGGCCTGCTAATGGATCCAAACCCAATCCATTAATAAAAAACAATTTCACTAAAGGTTCTCCATTGAACTACTTCACCAACCCCCATATTTTCATATGGGCTCCACCTATTATGAGTATAATTTCTCCCCATGTTTAAGATATCGAATGTCTGTTGATTAATTTAAATTACTGTCAATTTTAATTAATCAACCTCTAACTCCTTGACTAGTACCACTCATCCTTATTATTATGTTGAACTAAGTCCACCTACAGGATTTAACATGATGAACATTATGAGCTTATCAAGGGGGCATCATCATTCCGACTCACCAGGACACGAATTTCGTCTATAATTAATGACACACCATGTAAATAATATTATTTCCCAACTTACCAGGCCTATCGATTTAGCAGAATAAATCTCGCTCATTGGTAAATCAAAGAAATAACTACTAAATACATGTGCCCATTATTATATCGAGATTCAGAGCATGTACTCCATAAGAAACCGAGGTTCGATCCAATTATAATGTTAGTATAAATTGGATCACCTCTATGTTGGTCCTGCTCAATGCACACAAAATGCACTAGTGTAATTCTATGGTCAAGATAAACCACACCTAATTACACTACAACCATTCCGATGGTTTGTCCAACTCCATCTCAGTTGTGAGCCTCTACTTATACTCTACAAGGGGATTGATAACATGATCTTCTGTGTGTCACCACACACCATGCTATCTACAATGTAAAGTATCAGACAGTTATGCACATACTAATATAAACATGCAACAGTGATGTTGTGATTCTCTTTCAAAATGTAGATGTCTTATACAAAAAGTAAGGCTTTTAGTATACATCCTAACATTAGTATAGTGTTCTTTACATCATCTCACTATCGATTCAACCAATCGATATGATGTAGATAAGAACCTACTACCCAACGATATTATTATACTTAGTTATTTGACACAAATATAAAGTAAGTATAATAACCAAACATGTCTTTATTATTGATAGAATATGATCCAAAAGCCCCTAGTCAATTATCACATAATTGACTCTAGGGCTCCTACTAATAATCTCCCACTAGCACTAGTGTCAATCACTGTAATATCTAATACCCAGTGACCTAGTGTGACCATCATGCTTCTTCTATGCCAAAGCCTTGTTTAAAGGATCCGCGATGTTAGTATCAGTGGGTACTCTGCATATCCTCACATCTCCTCTATCGATGATCTCTTGAATATGCCAAAGCCTTAGGCTTCCATTTGCCTTTGCCCTTTTGTACCATCAGTACATTACTGGTCTTGGTTTTCTTGAGATTGAGTTCAGCAGTTCTCAATATGCTGAGCATCTCAGGCAATGATTTGTCAATTTTATTCATGTTATAGTTCATGACAAATTGACTCTACCCTTCTGGCAACGATTGCAGGATAAGGTCCGTGACCAATTCTTGGCCCAGTGGAAATCCCAATCTTTCAAGGTTCTCGATATACCAATTATCTTGAGTACGTGAGTTCCTACGAGAGTTCCTTCTTGCATCTTGCATGCAAATAGGACCTTAGACACCTCAAACTGCTCGTGCCTAGCTTGCCCTTGATATAGTTATTTTAGGTGCTCAACCATATCATGCGCATCTATGTTCTCATATTACTTATGAAGGTCAGAGTTCATGGTCGTAAGCATGAGGCATGATACATCGAGTGCATCATCTTGATGCTTCTTGTAAGTATCTTTTTCCGCACGAGTAGCGGTAGTGGCGGGTGCTTCTGGAAGAGGTTGCTCTAGGACGTACAACTTTTGTTCTTGCTTAAGGACGATCCTCAAGTTTCTGTACTATTCCAGGAAATTAGCTCCGTTGAGCTTGTCCTTCTCAAGGACGGATCCCAGAGAGAGAGAGTATTTGACGTGTTAGATGACATGGTGATCTACAACAGTAAAGCATACAGAAATAAGTATCATATCTAGATCATTTAATTAGGTCTTTAATTAAATGATACTCTCACTGAATCGTAGAGCTTTGATAGGGGCTACTCATGGATGTAGGCAAACTCAATTTGCCCATACTACTAGCTCCAAACCAAAAAATGACCATATTCATGTGGGACAAGATCCATATTATACCTCATCTTGAGTTAGCTTTGGCTAATCGCCGAAGACTTGGTGTAATTAGGTAGGTAATATTTTACCAATTACATCATATGCAACTCTTGGAAATAAAGGGTCAAGATCCACATTACACATCATCTTGAGTTAGCTTTGGCTAATCACCCAAGACTTAGTATAATTGTTCTCTTACCCAATTTTCTCAACTTTTGAGATATGCCTCTAAGTTTCTCAATCCAATTGAGGTGACTTAGTTAAGTCTCACACAAAGTTTGATAGCGGGACATCACAATTGTCCTCTCGCACTCTACCAAGATAAAATGTGTCGCTTTACTTTGGCAAACCCAACAACAAATGATCGAGGTATTTTATGAGTATCAAACTTTGGTAGGCATATCGAGTTGACTTAATTAAGATAAATATTTATCTAATCATGTATCCCATACACACATTGTATATATCAGCATATAAGAGATAAATATGACATGGTTATGGCCTGTATGCTACGATCTTCTCAAGCCAATGAGAAAATCGATGGTCAATCTAGGGATAACATCTACTCCAAATGCATCCTTCGGTCATCATGTGTCACACATCCTTCTTGTAACTTTATCCTTCAATGGTCATTTCACTCCTCATTTTGCACATTACAAATTAGGAAAACTCGAGTTACATTCGAATCTAAATCTATTTTACAACTAGAAAAATAGAGATAAGGCACGACATGCAGGCCGTATTATGAATTACATTACAACATACACACACACATATACATCCAATCATATTGGGGTTAAGTCCATAACCATGCACCATGTCATCAATCACATAATAGATTTAGGATATCAATTTTATTATGATTGTAAAAATGCTCATGGGACAAAACCAAAAGTTATAAAATTTGTTGAGTACAATCGGACCATAGCACACTTTCATATTCATATGATAATGCTATGAACATTTAGTTAGATCAACATAAACTTTTGTATCTCAATAAATGCTCATACATTATACAATCCACAACAAAATTATGTCCTACTTCTATATCACATATAAAAGTTTTTTCTAAACTTTGTATGATCTTTCGCAAGTGGCTCTGATACCACTGTAGGGATTTATGGGCAAAAATATTTAAAATTCACAGCAGAAATAAGATCCCTTGAGCGATCCATGCAAAAGAAAACTCATACAAAGTGAATTTACAAAAATGCTATCGTATAGGTATACCTTTAGCGCGTGCCCTTTGCTTATCCCACTTATCCGAGGTCTGCCGGATCTCTTGCACGTTCAAGTGTCCGTGCCTCTATGTGTATCCACACAAACACGATCTTTGCCTTGGAGAGGAACCAACTTAGTTGTGCTAGCAACTTGGGATAGTTCACAAAGCACAAGAACCTCCACTAGGGAGTTTTGGACAAGGAGGAAGAAAGAAGAAGAAGAGAAGTGCATACCTTTAGCCTTTGACAAGATGGGGTATTTATACTCATCTAATGAATACCAAAGGTCTATGTCCCTTGATCTCCTCTCATCTTAATGCTAATAAAACCCATGAATATCAAGCCTTTTGATATTCCTTAAGACTCTTAATATTCTATTCATCTAATGATTAGAATGTCTCTTAGCCTTCCTCTTAAATAATTTTTATTAAACTATTTAATGAATATTATCCATAATTAAGTGGTTGAGTCTAATCTAAATGAGTCTAACTCAAATTAGACTCAATCCCATAATCCAATTAGATTCACTTGAGTGTAACTCAATTAATCTAATTCAGATCAAATCTTAGTCAAACTAAGATCAATTAATCTCTGAAGCATTGTGCCCTTAGTGTGTGACCCAATAGGTTCTCGTAACATTGGTAATGTGTCTAAACCACTTTAGACACATAAGCAATGAGTGACATCTAGTAATGCATCATTGCTACCCAAGTGACGAGAAAGTCGAGATCCGACTTAACCTCCGTGACTATGACAATATATGACCTTGTCCTTCCATCCTCAATATCTAGATTGACCAATGAGGCATAGACCGTGTCATCCTCGATCAATCTTTGTGTTTCTTGATCCCCGAGTAAACTCACTTAAATAAATAAGCTCAATATCTCATATTAACTCATTTGAGCATGGTTATGTGTTTTTGTAGTCCTACTCGATCAAGGAACAGATATCACTCCCGTCATATGGGAGGGATAGATCTCATCTACATCACTCACATCCCTCTGCATAATTTATTACATACCCAATGATCGCCTTTATAATCCACCCTGTTATGGGTGACGTTTGACGATACCAAAGTATATAACTCCTTATGTAGGGAACCGTAGTGACTTCAGGTCTAAGAACTATTCCTACTAATATTCACATGAGAAAGTTTATGACACTCATATGACATTCTATGAAACTTTCTTATGGCAGGTCAATTCAGTACACATTCTCTAATGTATACCTATGTGCCTACTTGATATCACATATCCATGACTTGTGAGCTCAAGTCATCAATTGACCTACATGCTAGTCTCCATGCATTAATATTGTCCATGAATATTAATGCTTGACTAGGAATGGTTTAGTATAGTGTTCTCTACATCATCTCACTATCGATTCAACCAATTGATATGATGTAGATAAGAACCAACTACCCAAGGACATTATTATACTTAATTATTTTGCACAAATATAAAGTAAGTATAATAACCAAACATGTCTTTATTGTTGGTGCTTGGATGGCTATAGAAGGGGGTGAATGTAGCCAGACACAAAACTCTTGCTCTCTTTGAACTCTTCTCTATGTACAAGGTTCGGGGATAACTTGCCCTTACTTCTTGGCGTGCCTGTGAGGTGGGCGATCCCTTGATCGTCGGCAGATCAAGCTCCAGGTGACCCCGAATATAACAACGCCTCCTTATCAGTGGAGAAACCTCTCCACAATTGCCTCAAGATGATATGAGATTAAGTGCACTCGACAAAGCAACAGAGAACACAAAACACAGCCCAGCCAAACTCCTCAAGTTTTCTGTTTGTTCTTCTTTGCCGCTCCTTTGCTTTCAGCTTTGTCTTAAGCCTCTGCTCCCATCACCAGGCTCTCCATCAGCATCCACTGAAGCCACAGCCTGATACCCTGACTCCCTGAGCACTCAGTCCACTGAAGACCTCTCCAGCTGAGCCTCCGTCAGTTGCCAGTCGCACGCCAGAAGCCGTTGAGACTTGAAACGAGTAAACAGACAAACCTGCTTGATGGAAAGTCCCCATTTGACTCTCCTCCATTGTTTGAATCATCCCTGTAAAGTCTGCACACTCCAACAGAAGCTTAGCGAATGCATATCAAACAATATCACACAATATCAGTAGGAAGCAGAGAAAACACAGACGTGATCAGAAGTCTGACAGCGATTTTGAATTAAAGTTACAGCTACTGATCGGTCACCAGACCGATCAGAGAGGACACTGATCGGTCACCAGACCGATCAGGGTAAGTCCTGACCGATCAGGCTTCATCCTGATCGGTCCACGGTGAGAAACTGGGGATCACGACTTCTTATGATCGGTCACACTGATCGATCACAGATCGTGGATCGGTCACCGGACCAATCCAACGTTTGTTGCAGGAATTCCAGCTCTCGCAGGCCAAAGCCTCCTGATCGGTCAGGTGACCGATCAGGACACTCCCTAACCGATCAGGTGCCATCCTGATCGGTCAGGAGAAGGAATCTTGCGATAGTTTGATCGGTCAGATTGATCAATCAAGATCCTCACAGAACCCATCTGACTTCTCCCTGATCAGTCACCAGACTGATCAGAGGCCAAACAGAAACCTTTCTGTTCTCTCCCTGATCGGCCACCAGACCGATTAGACTTTTCTGGATCGGTCACCAGACTGATCCACAAAGGGAGTTCGTGACTTCCCTGATCGGTCACCAGACCGATCCAGCGATTCCCAATTCAACCCTAAGTCAAGAGAACATGCTCCCTACCCTTCTCTGACTCGTGCTCAGTCCCCCGGACCAAGACTTCGTGCCCAGCTTCACTCACCGGGACTTCATTCAACCTAGCTTCACTCACTAGGACATGGCTTCACGCACCAGGGTTTCGGTCACCCGGCTTCACTCACCAGGATTTCAACCTAGCTTCACTCGCTAGGATTTCAACCTGGCTTCACTCACCAGGACCCCGCTTCACTCACCGGGATTCCAACTTAGCTTCACTCACTAGGATTTCAACTTAGTTTCACTCACCAGGACCCCGCTTCACTCACCGGGATTTCAACCTAGCTTCACTCGCTAGGATTTCAACCTGGCTTCACACACCAGGACCCGGCTTCACTCACCAGGACCCGGCTTCACTCACCGAGATTTCAACCTAACTTTACTCGCTAGGATTTCAACCTGGCTTCACTCACCAGGACCCGGCTTCACTCACCGGGATTTCAACCTGGCTTCACTCACCAGGATTTCGGTCACCCGACTTCACTCACCGGGACCCGACTTCACTCACCAACCTAGTCCCACTAGGTGTGCCTAGTCCCACTAGGTGTGCCTAGTCCTACTAAGTCTTTTCTCATGCCAGCGTACGATCTCCCAGATCCACCTGGACTTCACCTAGTCCCACTAGGTGTGCCTAGTCCCACTAGGTCTTTTCCCATGCCAGCGTGCGATCTCCCAGATCCACCTGGGCTTCACCTAGTCTCACTAGGTGTGCCTAGTCCCACTAGGGCTTTTCCCATGCCAGCGTGTGATCTCCCAGATCCACCTGGACTTAATCCGAATTCACTCAACCAAACTTAAATCGTTGTCAACACCAAAACAACAATCGGGCCAGACTGCATCAACATTTATTACTGATAGAATATGATACAAAAAGTCCCTAGTCGATCATCACATAATTGGCTATAGGGCTCCTACTAACAGGAGAGACCTCGCCATAACCTTGCAACAACTCCTGAGCACTTATAGACTACTAATAAGCTTTACCCAAGCTTATTTCGTCAACCTTTGTCCAACCAATTTGAGCTCCCTTAAATAGAGCTTGGTACTGTTCCAATCGTTACTAGTCGACTGGTGCCAACACCATCGACTGGTCCACTCGAATTCGAATGTTACAACTCAACGTTCTAATTCCAACCGACAACAGTTGACTGTACAGAAGATTAGTTGACTGATCTTTCTGTACCCAACACTAGTCGACTGCTACATGCAACAGTCGACTGCCCAAACCTTAAATCTATGGTTTCAACCCCGAGTACAGTCATTCAACACTCGTCCTCGCCCGACCAACCTAGACCTAGTCTTCTAGCCTCTTTCATCAGCCTTGCATCCCTCGGATGTCTCTCCACCCTTCACGCCTTGCCTTCTGGAGCTTCCTTCGACCTCGATCCTTGTTGTTTTTCTTTGCCAAGATATCACTTGGACTTTTCTCCTTTGTTGTACTTATACCCTGCATACTCATAATGCATATCAAATACAACAATAATCCTAACTTAAACCTTTGCCCAAACATCAAAACCTAAAGTACCTAGATTACTCCAACAATCTCCTCCGTTTTGATATTTGGCAACCCGTTTAAGTTAGGGAAATAACAATAAAGCAAATAAATCATGGAACCTAACCTTAGGCTCCCCCTTTACCTAAACTCCCCCTTGAGTAGGTTTTCCTTGCAAAGGTACTTCTCCCCCATTGCCAACAAATGCTCCCCCTTCACCTATGCTCCCCCTTGAGCTTAGATTTCTTGCAAAGGTGTGTTGGTTTCTCACTTAAACCCAACACTTCTCCCCCTTTGCCACATATCAAAAAGAGCTCCAATAATATCCCAATTATTGGATTCTTTAACCTCTAATGATCATAAACAAAGTGTATTAATCTTCCATAAGATTATACACTTGTTTTACCTCATTCGGGTACTTTTCGACTGCTAAAAAATAGTTTCAGCATGTACCAGTCGACTGAGATAGTTCTAATCGACTGACCTAGTCAAAAACCCCAATTCACAGAATTATCAGTTGATTGACTCCTGCATCAGTCGACTGATACCCCAATATCATCCCATTTCTGCATTTCTATCCCAATTTCAGAAATGCACCAGAAATTTCATAAGTCTCCAAAAATTTCTAAATTTATGGGGAGGTTTGTGGTAACTGTGTTTATTTGGAAAAAATATATATATCTCGGATCCCAAAATTGACACAAAATCCAAAACTATCTAAATTGTTCAATAGAATCTTGACCTAAAGTCCTAGTTTTGGTTTCCTCTTGATGTATCTGTCCATACCAAACCACAATGCATCCCTAACATTGGTTTGTATGACATCTACACATCAAAAACTAAATTTCATGCAATATGACCCAATGCCATATTTTTATGCATAAAACATAAATCCATGTGTCAAAACCTAAGGATTGAGACTCAAATCCGTCTCCAAACCCTTTGGCACACTCTATGGTTCATCTAGACTTCCGAAAGAAATCCTCCCGAGATCCATTTACTATGGGTCCCAATTTGACTTCTAAAGCTCTCCCTTGAGCTCTTAATCTTAGCCACCTCCCTAGGTGACTCATCCAAGGTTACTAAGCCACACCGGTGTACCTCCGGTGATCCTTGGCTCTCAACCGTTACCTTCTTAATCTTGGACGTCTTGTCCTTGATTACTCCTCTCTTACCAATGTCTTGTTCCCTTCTAACATTTGACATTATTTTGGTCTTAGAGGTACTCAATTTGACGTTTTTGGGTTTTTGAATACTCAAACACATGTCAAGTCCCCTAGGTCCAATAATGAACCTATCTAGGATTCTCTCCATTTCTTCAAGCCTTACTCTCAAGACTTGATTTTTCAATTCTAGGGATTTAACCCTAGAGTCAACATTCCACCTTAGACACTCCTAGACCTACCCACCTTTCTAGGCATATGTCTCCCCTTCTTGGAATTAATGCCTTGATCATTAACTACATTCCTCACTTTAGGCATGGCAGTTTTAGTCTCATTAGGTCTAGTCTTGGGTAATGATTTCCTAGGGTTATCTACCTTGTTAACCCTATTCCTATCATTATACCTAAATTTATGATTATGCTTGGGTAAATAATCTACATTATTTTTAACAAGCATATAAAAATTTAAAATTTGATTACATTTTAAATAAGGGATTACCTTCCCTTTTACCTTTTAAGCTCTCTCTTGATTTGAGCTCCTTGTCTTCTTCAATTTTTTTAAATGCCCTAGCTTCTTGAGTTCTCCTTTTCTTGGGTATTTTATGTGGTAGTGGTCCCGCTCACCACACATGAAGTAAATTATATGTTTCTTATCTTTCTTTTCCCTATAACCCATATTAGATGATAAAGAATTTGACTTGGGTTTAGGGTTTACCTCCTTTTTCTTACTCAATGGACGCTTGCCCTTGTAGTGTCCCTTCTCATTGCACCCAATGCAAATGATGTGATCCTTTGACTTTGCTTTGGTGGAGACTTCTTCTTACTCCGGTATTGAGGATGGTCTCTCCTCCCCCTCAATCCTTGAAGTGGAGACTTCTTCTATTTCTCCCTCACTTGAGGATGTGGACGATTCCACTACCTCCTCCTCTTCGGATGTTGAACTTGATTCAACTTCCGATTGGTCATTCTCCTTTTCTTGGACCAATAAGCCTTTATCCTTGGACTCCTCCACTCCTTGTCCTTGTGCCTAATTGTCATGTAGAGCTATCACCTTTCTCAATAGCTCATAAGCATTCTTCTATTCTCCTACACGTGACACAATAAAAGAGGGTAACAAATTTAACACAATTCTCGTTACCTCTTTATCCGCCTCCGCTTCCTCCTTTTGATCCTTGGCCAATACCGAGGTTAGAGGTGTTTCCCCTTCTTGTCCGTTGGAGCTTCGAATGAAACCTCCAATGCGGTCCAATGGTCTCAATCCATTTGAAACTAAGTCTCCAACCGCTTCCTCTAATAATCGAAGTTGTTTTGATCATATGGAGGTGAGATACGAGTATCCCATCCTAGCGGACCTTCCGAGTCCATCTTCCTCTAGCGCCTTTGCTCTTTTGGCGGTTAGTCCAACAAGAGCGATCCCGGCTCTGATACCACTTGTTGGGACCGGTGCGTACTACTAGAGGGGGGGTGAATAGCCTTCACCCACTTCAATCGTGGTTTCCTTCCTACAATGTTAGCGTGCGCAAGCGGAACTATAAACTACAAAAATAATGCAAACGCTAACACCAAACCTTTACGTGATTCGGAGATGATACTCCTACTCCACGACTGCCCGTAAGGTGGCTAATTCCGATTCGTCGGTGGATGATTCCCTGGAAAGCCTCTGGCTAGCTCACGATGCTCTTTGTGGGTGGAGAAACCTTACCACAACCTTGCAATAACTCCTGAGCACTTGTAGACTACTAATAAGCTTTACCCAAGCTTATTTCGTCAACCTTTGCCCAGCTAACCCAAGCTCCCTTAAATTGAGCTCGGAGTTGTTCCAATCATTATCGGTCGACTGGTGCCAACGTCAGTTGACTGGTCCACTCGGATTCGAATGTTGCAACACAACGTTCGAAGTCCAGTCGACACCAGTCGACTGCATAGAAGATCAATCGACTAATCTTTCTGAGCCCAACACTAGTCGACTACTACATGCAGCTGTCGACTGCCTAAATCCTAAATCTAGGGTTTCAACCACGAGTACAGTCACTCAGCACTCGTCCTTGCTCGACTAACCTAGACCTAGCCTTCTAGCCTCCTCCATCAGCCTTGCGCCCCTCAGATGCCTCTCCATCCTTCACGCCTTGCCTTCTGGAGCTTCCTTCAGTCTCGGTCCTTGTTGTCGGGTCTTCCTTTGCCAAGATATCACTTAAACTTTTTCTCCTTTGTTGTACTTATACCCTGCATACTCACAATGCATATCAAATACAATAATAATCCTAACTTAAACCTTTGCTTAAACATCAAAACCTAAGGTACCTAGATTGCTCTAACAAAGACATGCTGCTTCAATAAAACACTCATGAATCCAAGATGGTGTCTATGGCCAAAACGGAACCAACCATAAGAACCAAAGTAGGTGAGATAAGTCCTTGTGTGGGTGCTATTGTCTTAGCATATACAAACAACTAAGCAGTTCAAGATATCACGTTCACTACGCAACCTAGTATGATCGATAACATTCCACTACGGAAGGTTCAAAACCACAAGCTACCTCTCCTGATGCATTAACTTATCGATTGGACTCTTGTAAAGTGTCAGCATGTATACATGTATTAATTTCCATTCATGTGGGGGATTGTTGGATATTTGGTGCTTAAAATAATTAAGACCAAATATAATTTTGAAAAGAAAAATTGAGGTGTCATCAATCGATGAAAGTCAGAATTGACTTCAAAAACGAAATCTATGTTTCGTGTAAATGAATTTAGACTGTTAATTTGCTCAAAACCGATTATGGGTGAATGAGAAATTAATTGTTTAAAGTTAGCCCAAAATTTACATAAAAGGAAGTAGATGGGGATTAGTCTCACATTTGAAATTTTTGAAGGGATTTACTTCCTTATATGTGTTCCTGTGTTAATGGAATTAAAAAGAAACACAGGTGATCTCTTCTCATAGGCGAGCAGGTGCTAGCACCTGCGATGTTAAATCCGATACGTTTATTCCGCTCCGAAAAATTTTTCGGGAAGATCCTAGGATTTTCGGGCTCTTGGACGAAGTTTAAGGGGTTAAATTGATTAAGAATTAAACATTTAAGGGGTGGATGAATAAGGAATTTTAAAACCTAAGGATGAGATGACAAAAAACTCAAATAGTTGGACTAAAGTGTAAAACATCTCTCTCTTATATTACTTAACCTAATCCCCATTCGGCTGACCCCTCATGCCCGATCACTTCAACCCTTCTCTTCTCTTCTCCTTCGTCGATCGCCTCCTTCGCCTTCCACCTCTCCGGCAAACCCCGCCCTCGGGAAATCTAGCAAGCATCTGAGCCCTGGTTCCTCACTTCCCAAACCACCTCGCGAGCATGAGTTAGGGATTTCCCCCACCACGATTTGAGGTGTCGATCCCAATTTGGGCGGAGAGTGCTATTGGAGCTGAGGGGAGTCTCTGACGACAAACTATTTGAGGTAAGGGGAGGTAAGGGATTGGGTTACTTAGCATTGATTTTGAAGTTGTGGCTTGCTTGAATTACTACCGAGAGTTTCTTTCTTGAATTTGATTTTGTTTCCACGAATTGAAGGTGGAATTGGGTGAGCATTTGAATAGAACACTATTTTTATCTTCTCTACTTGTTATAGAGATCGTTTTGGATGGTGATTTAGCTAGTTGGTTGTCTGTTGGAGACCAGTACTTGATGTTGAGGTGGTTCTAGTTCTATTCTAAAAGGGTTTTGGTTCGTCTTGATAATTCCGGGTGATTTTGAGTAGCTATATGGAAGTTGTGGATACCAATTTCAATTCCTTGTCTTTTAGTTACCCTTGGTTGTTCTATGGGGTGTGTGGAGTTGGACTCTGCTCAGATCAGTGGGAATTTGGAGCAGGGGAGTCTATTGGCACTAAGTTCAGGTAAGGAATGGCTAATTCTTAATTTAGACCACTACTTGCGATTTCCTATTCTATGCTAGATGAATGTGATGAATTGTGAGTTAGGTTAGGTGATAGATCGCAACTGAGTTGACTACCTAGGTTAATTTAAATAAAGCCTAATTCGAAAACCTAAGTCCAACCCAACATAGGTTAATCATTTAATTAGACATAATTAAATAAAAAAGAATGATTAGGTTAACCCTAACACAGTTTAGGGATTTATTGGCTGGTTATTATCTATTTGTAATAGCTAATTAAATTTGTCCTTGATACAGGGATTTAACTTAGATTTATCATTTGCAGATCATCGACAGATGGTTCTTTCTGCTTGATACGAAGATGGGTGCTGGATTGTAAGTGACGCGATCTGGAGCGTTGATCGTGAAGAGTCACGATCTGACTATTGGTGAAGAGAAACTTAATATGAAGCGTCAGATCAAATCTGGCGACTGAAATCAAAGGGAGATCTGAAAGGTTACAACCATTCAGATCTGATAGATGAGATCAAAGGGCTATCTGAAGAGTTATAACCCTTCAGATCGAATGATCCAGATTAATCATAAACCAAAGGTCACACTACTCACCAAAAGGTACCTCACATCTTTTCTTGTATAAATAGATTCCTCTAGATGATGAATTCATTCATTCAATCATCAAAGTCATTAGCATTCATCCTATCGTGTGCATCTAGAGTTCGAAAAACCTACGAGAAGGTTCGCTAGTCTCGAAATTTGTAGTGCTGCTATTTCGAGACATCGTCATTATTGTATTTTGGGAAACAAATGCTGCTATTCGTGAGCACCTGTAGCGGAGCAATATCGTTTTACGGAGATAGTGTCTAATACTAGTCTCAACGAAATTATATCAGTTTGTATCCTCCTGACAGCTTACCCGGACGATGCCACCAAACAGACTCTTCATGGATTATAACCCTACAAAGATAGAAATACATGACTTAAATATATATATAAGATGACTAATATCATTTTACATCCAAGAAGTTCATAATTCGAAGATCAAAGTGTAGTCTTCTCTTTATCCTCACCAACTAGGTAGAATACTTAGTCCACTTGGACCATTTTCTAAACAAAATGCATAACCATGATTTATACTAATGGTTAATGGACTATGAAATTAATTACAAAACAAAATATAGAATAAAAGAGCATCCGACATTTGTTTTTTGTGTCAAAATACATATATTTAATTTTGTTGACCGTCAAAATACCTTCACTTAGACTTTTAATTACCGACTTGCATTATATTTATCCTTCAAGGCAAACCTAAAAATTGACATAAACATTACAAATATATTAAAATGAAAAAAATAACATATTTTTGTAATCATGAATGTGAATCAAATTTTAACGGTAAAATATGGCAAATAAATTCTAGGGGTTAAAATAGAAAATAATTTTGTAGAATATTTCAAAAAAAAATTTAGGATTTTTTTATAAAAATTTTCATGGGCCTTTTTGAAATGTATGGGAATAAATGGGATCAAGAAAATCCTATTTTTGAGTTATTCTATTTAATTGAGGATGAGTTTAAATTTCCTAACCTGGTTATTTGGCCGCAGCCTCTCCTCATCGCCGGTTCATTCTCTTTCGGCCGACTCCCTCTTCCCTCTTTTGCGATCTCACTACCCCATGATCGCCGATCGCCGCCTCTTCTTGCGAGATCGGATCGGCGACAAGGCAGTCGTTGACCGTGTGAGTCGTCGGTTGCCCCTCTCTTCCTTATTGATCCATCACTGCCCTTCACTCTTGTGCCCTAGCGCCGACCCACACCTCGCCGATCGCCACACTAGTGCTGGGACGTCGACCTCCATGTTTCACCTCCGGTCACAAGAAGGTACGACATAGCTTTGTTGAGTTTTTGTTTCTCTTTGTTCGATCGGTAGAAACGATCACACCCAATCGATTTGCCTAATTGCTACTCGGGTAAGCTTTACACAGTTCTTCATGTGAAGTCTTGAGTTGGGATTGGATGCTGAGCCAAAGGAGTGATGGAGAAGAATATAGAGCTTGAGGAGAAGAAGTGGAGAAGATTAATCAAGGTATACATTTAATTGCAAGTTAAATTAGAAACATTAGTATTTGATAAAGTTTCTTGTTAACTTAATCAGTGGTTAGAATTATGGGGATAATTGGATTAAGTAAATTGATGATTAACAAAAGTATTACATTGGCTTTGATGATAAATGGTTGAGGATAAGAGGAGTATATTTAATCTTGATGATATCACGATGGTTTGTTTACATTATAATTGGTTGAGGGTTATGGGATTGATTATATGAATTGATGATTTGGTCAATTTAGATTTCTATTGATCGAATGAAGTTTAGGTTTGGAATTACGACTAAACATAATGTAATCAAGGGGTTGGATTAATTGGTAGTTGATCCATGATCGAAGCGGTTAGGAGTTCATTTTAATTGGTTTTAGGACTTGATTTAGCTATTGGTTATATATATAATTAGCTAAATTATACATGATAATGCAAGACCTTGATTTGATACGAGCATTTGGACATGATATCTATGTTGATACGGTTTACAATAAAGGCGGGTACTTCTTTTTTATACTCAGTAGTTATTGTACTTAAATGCATGATTATTTATTATCTAAGTAGGTTGATTTATCTTAAATCTATTCTACTTTTTTTTCCTGCTTGATACTTATTCTTGCTTGACCTCGAGTAGTAATCCAAAATGTTCAGTTATATAGTCTCAAGTCTTAGTTTCTAATTTAAAGAGCATTCTTTATTAGTTGCATGTTGATTTATTTAGGGTTTGATTGATATTAGATATATCCTATAGTAGATTAGTTGTATGTTGATTTATTATGGTATTAATTGAACACGTGTATCGTATTGATTGCATGGTCTTGTTTTGATTGAGGTTGTGCATATTAGCGACGTGCACTAAAACATTGTTTATATGCTGACGACTACTAGTTTACTTGTAGTTGAGATGGGTCGTCGTTCATATTTCCTATTGTGCCATGCTCAGTTAGAGTTGTATGCAAACAGTTTATATTCCCAGGTGTTAGGGGTCCTCATAGATATTTTGGGGTTCTATAGGCATAGATATTATGACTTTTCATGCATATCCATAGATTTTTGGCCCTTGTGTCTTGTCCACCCGACCTACCTAATATAGTGGTAGTTGGAGTGTGTACAGATCAGATCATTGCATCATGTACATATTATGCATTATGCATTTTGCTTGTGTTTGCTGCATTTGTTTGAGCTATGATTACTGCATGTGATTAATATCCATATTCGATTATGATTTGCTTTTATATATGATCTAGATCTGCTTGGCAGTATGAGCAGTTTATTGAGAGATTATGGGGATTTCTGATCATACCCCTGCATGTTATATTAATTTTCAGATATGTTTATACATTTGATTTATATTCTTTATTTCAGAGCTACCATTGATTTTATATGCTTGTTTTATCCTTTTTATATACTATTTATTTATTTATTCTTATACCCGTAAAGTTCGCTCGGACTCACCACCTCTTGTCTTCATTTTTGTTTTAAGTAGTTGATAGCTGCAACTTGTACTGCTAGGAGAGAATCCAGCTGCCAATCCCTTAACACTGGTGATTATTTCATATTTTTTTTATTAGACTTATATTTATTTTCAGTGGATGTGCCGTTATTTTATTTCGTCGGTAAACTGGTTTTAGTTATTGGTTTAGAGTTATGATTTTATTTATTATAGACTTGGTATTGTGAGTAGTTTTATTCAGAGTTATATTTACGAAGTTGATGGTTATTATTTCTTCATTACTAGCTGCATGGTTGTAATATTTCAGTATTTATTTTTTGTTTTTTTCTTTTTATTTATGATAGTATTATCAGCCGTGTTGGCT